>WYDI02011850.1:0-10621 GCA_009867235.2 Psittacus erithacus
GCTTCTGCCTAAGAGCTCATCTCAGTCTCCCCTCTGGCAGGTTAAAGCCATTCCCCTTGGCCTGTCCCTACAGACCCCTTTGCCTGGGCTGCAGGAGCCATTCGTGTGCCTTTGGATTGGCAAGAGCTTGGCTTGGGCAAGGCTGTAGCTTCATTTGCGATAGTCATGCTCATGGGGAGCCAGCCTTTGAGTATGCACGTTCTTTATCTGCTTTATTTGTCCATGGCCTGCTTACAGCCAGTTTCTCTCTCAGCTTTCCTGGTTACAGTGGGCTGCCTGTTTATGTAGTGACCAAATCCCTGAGCAAATTGCTTTAACTGATGCTGTTTATCTAAGAGATAAACCGGGATCAGTGGAAACTCCTGGCAGAGCATAGGGAAACACTGTCATGAGGAGCCATTTGAGCTCTGTTAGGTGAGCTGTTCTACTTCTTTCAGCGCAGTTGTCGTCTTTAACTTGTCCCAGATGAAGCACAGACACCAAAACTTGCTGAAATCCCCTATTTCTTGCTACTTTTGTCTTGTGGTTGGAATATGAGTGCAGCAGAGGCGCGCTGATGGATGCTGATGGATGCCGATGGATGCATGGATACATGCCTTGGCCTGGGGTTGCAGTGTCTGTGGCTCAAGTGGTCTGTACCCCTATAAGGCCTTAGAGTTTTCCTTACCCTTTCCCTTACCCTGCTTCTCTGCAGGGAACAACCTGCTCTTCAGTTTTAATGGATCAGGAAAGCCTGGGGTCTGCTTTCCTTAGCAGGAAGCCACAAAGCTCAGGTAGTTCTTATAGACCACCTCTGCAGAAAGCAGAGCATCAGCTTAGTCTTTGGAAGCGTATAACTGAGTGGGATTGGATAAATGGTGGATTAAGGCATTGGGAGCTTCAGGCCTAGGCTGTGTGCAGATGTGGCTCCTGCATCTGTGCACGACCTGGTGCTCTGATTGTGGGCTCCTGGAGCTGCTGTTGTGGTGCTCCCTCACATAAGTAGCCAGGTCACTTGTGGCTTTGTTGGATGGATGTGCTGAGGAGCCAGCTCTTGTGTGCAGGAAGCATTTCCCACCCTTATGTCTCCCTGCCCCCATGGCTGCTGCATTCCTGGGCAGTGAGGTTGCTTGCAAACAATGGTGCTGGGATGCAATTCCCTGTGTGTGACTGGTGACTAACCCTGGTGAGGGATGGACCTTTCTCCATGGGCTGCTCTTTGTCTCTGCAGTTAAATCCCCATCTTTCTGCACCTCCACAAGCTTGGGAAAGGGGGCTTGGAGAAAGCTGCTCTCGTGGAAGGTGTCCCTGCCCATGGCAGGGGGTTGGAGCTGGTTGAGCTTTAAGCTCCCTTCCAACCCATTCCATGGCTCTTTGGAGCAGCAGTGTGGCAGCATGTCCCATCCGCAGGCACAGGGAAGGGGATGCAAAGCCAGGCTCTCCTGTGGGAGCTGCCAAGGCTTCAGTCCTGCAGTGGTCCCTCCTGGGTGCCCCAGCCTGTGCAGAGCAGCCTGTGTGTGCATGTTTGGGTGCTCTGTTTGCAGGGCAGGCATGTGGCTTCCTTGGGCAGGTCCTTGTGCTGCAGAGACTTGCCTGAGAAGCTGCCTCCTTCTCCAGTCCCCTCCTGGCCTGGTTTCCTTCTAGTTCTGCCTGTCCCCTTGTGTTGCTGGTCCAGAAGGGTGAGGATTTGGGGGTGAATGATTGCTGCCCCATGGGCAGCGCTCCATCCTCAGTGTGCCTCCTCTTGGGAGGAAGGAAGGGGATGCAGCAGCGGGATGCTGCTCTTAGAGCTTCGATATAGAGCTCTTAGAGCTATTCCTCTCCCTCCATGGAACATGTGGGATGGGGAGCTGGAGCTGCTGAGTGCCTGTGGAGCTTCAGCTAGGAAAGGCTGGGAAAAATCAGGGCAGTCCCATTGGGGAAGAGTTGGGCTCTGCTTTGCAAGGGCTTAGCAGCTCATGCTTTAGGAGTAGGAGCGTGATGTCCTGTGCTCACATGCATTTGACCATGTGCCCTGGCTTGTGGTCGCAGTGCCCAGATAAGGGTGGCAATGCAGGCAGAACAACCCTGCTCCATTCCTGCCCATGGGGGAAGTGGGGCAAGGCAATGAGATGGGGTTGAATCTCTTCTTTCTCCCTTTGTTGTGCACAGAAAGGACAGATCTGTTTCATCCTGGCTTGCCAATGGTGATGAGCTGGAATGGTCAGTGTGCTCTGCTGGAAGGGTTTGGCTTGAGAGCCCTTAAATGTGGGGAAGATACAGCTCTTTCTCCACTCTTTTTCCCATTCCCTGCCCATAACTGCTCTCCTTCAGCATGTGTGTGCTCTGTTTGCATAACCTGTTCTGGCATGTGCCCTAGTCAGGTGGATTATGTGTGGAAAAGCTCTGCCAGCCTGGAATGCCAGCTATGCATCCCCTGAGCGCCCCTGGATGCAGAGGCAGGCATCCCTTCTAGCGCTTCCAATAGCTTTCCTGTAGGATTGGTGCCTCTTGGAGAGCAATGCCAGAGCTTGTCCAAGGATGCGATGGGAATGCTGGGGAGGCAGCACCTCTGCCTGCCTGGGGAATGTGCCCAGCTGGTGCAAAGCTGGGTCTGGTGATTGGAAAAGCAATTGGATCCCTGCCTTGCTGGATGCTTCTTGTATAAACTTGCCCAGTGCTGGGAGCTATTCCAGCTCTTAGAGCTATTCTTCTCCCTCCATGGAACATGTGGGATGAGGAGCTGGAGCTGCTGAGTGCCTGTGGAGCTCCAGCTAGGAAAGGCTGGGAAAAATCACAGCAGTCCCATTGAGGAAGAGTTGGGTTCTGCTTTGCAAGGGCTTAGCAGCTCATGCTTAAGGAGTAGGAGTGTGATGTCCTGCGTGCACATGCATCCCACAGCATCCCCGTTCCCTCCCTCAGCACTTGTTGTTCATGTGAAAAAGGGGTTTAATGTCTTCATGGCAACAACTGCTGGTTATTTTCCACTGCCACCCAGGCGGGACCGCACCAGGCACAGCGCTGCTCTGTTCCCTGCAGGAAGCTGAGCCTGAAACTTCTAATCCTGTAGGAAAAAGAGCAGTTTTCCATTGGAGGCGATGCTGAACTGCTCTGTAAATCCCATGTCCTGCCCCAGAGCTGCGGGTTCCTGGCTCCTGTGTGGTACCATGGGTGCTGTGGGCAGGAGGGAGTTCATTCCCGTGATGCTCTCCTTGGCAGTGCGGTTATTCTTAGGGGCCTGGGTAAATCCCACATTATTATCAGGATTCCTGCATCGCCTGGGTTTGTCAGGAAGCCCGAGGGATTCAGGCATATATTTAGCTCTTGGAATAGTATCATCGAATCATGGAAGGGGTTGGATTGGAAGGGACCTTAAAGCTCCTTTAGTTCCACACCAGGACACCTTCCACTAGAGCAGCTTGCTCCAAGCCCCTGTGTCCAACCTGGCCTTGAACACTGCCAGGGATGGGGCAGCCACAGCTTCTCTGGGCAACCCGTGTTGCCCTCATAGTGACAAACGAGTTCACTGTGAGGCAGTATGGCTGGAGACAGGTTCTTTGGAGGATGCCCAAGGATTATTCTGTGCCCCTAATGGAAAGCTGAATTCTGCTCTACTTGGTGATGTCTGCTCACTGGCTGGGGCTGTGCTCCACTGCTTGGACCGAATCCTTTGGGTTAGGTGGTGCAAATGGAGGTCCTGCTCCTCTTTCTGTTAGTAAGGAGAGAACATAAGACCCCCTTCCTTGTGCTGAGCAGGCGCTGCAATGCTGAGACATGGTACATCTACTATGATGCCGTACCAGGGGACATGGTGCTCCTTGGACCAGCGCTGTATAACACTGGTATCCAGGCTGTGTGCAGCCTTCTCTTTACAGGTGAACTAGAGCAGTGACTAGCACACACATGGGATGGAGGGATCCTGCCTCATGGGCAAGCCCTGATGCTCACAGTGATATGCTGTGGTCCCTCTCTTGTTTCAGCCCACCATGGCAAGGCCCAAAGCTCTTCCATGGAGCCTCCCCATATGACAGCTCCTCATTCAGCTTTGTAAAACCTCATTTTCTGCCAGTTTTAGGTGTTTATTGCATAGATGTGGTGGCAAAGAGCTCTGCTTACAGCTTAGATAGTGGAGGTGGCTCTGCCAGACTGCAAATGAGCCTTGTCACTCATGATTCCATTCTCCAGCTGCCTTAAGCTGGGCTTTGCAGCAGCAAAGCCCCATGTGCTGGGCTCCTCTGTGTCACTATTGAGCTCTGGGGCTCTTTTCAGGGGGCAGAGGATGGGGAGAGGAAGCAGGAGGGGGTGGCTGTGGGCCTAATGGAGCTTGGGAAGAAAAGCAGCTTTGTGAGGCTGCTCCATCAACCCAGAAAGA
The DNA here is from genome assembly GCA_009867235.2 of Psittacus erithacus. NCBI lineage: Eukaryota > Metazoa > Chordata > Aves > Psittaciformes > Psittacidae > Psittacus > Psittacus erithacus. The sequence continues at coordinate 4,331 of WYDI02011850.1, forward strand.
GCCTGGCTGGAACGTGGTGTTGATGCAGGCACCTTCTCCTTTGCTGTGCTGCTTGGGGGGATGCCATGGACGGGGCTGCTGGAAGATGGAGCCAAACCTGTAAAGGTTTTTAATGGCTATAAAGAGCATTAAAGGTGGGGAAATGGGTACAGGAATATGATGGGAACTTGTGTTCTGGGATGGTCTGAGTCAATGGTAGCATCAATGAATCAATGCTCTTGTACAGAGCATCTTAACCCTGATGCAGAGTCTTCTCCCTTCTCTGCTTAGCTGCTTATGTACTCCAAGCAGTTGCTCACCTCTCCCCTCTGATTCCATTCTCTAGGATGAGCAGCCACAATCTCACTTGGTTTGTGCTGTTCTGGTTTCCAGGACCAAAATCCATAACGATGGATTGATTCTGTTATTCACATGGTGTTTCCATCCTGCTTGCTTGTGTCAGGTGGCCATGGGAATGATAAGCTGGAGAACATCCAGTTGCAGATACCTGGGAAAGGCTTTTGCTCCCTATGCAGGCTGAGATAAGGCTGTGGGAAGCTGCTGCCTTGCTCAGAACTACCTGCTGAGCGTGTGTGCAGGGAGTGGTTCTGCTGGGATGGCTTTTCCAACATAGGTTTGGAGCATTCTCTACCACCCAGTGCTCTGCCGGTGTGATGTTGTGATTCCATGATGCTGGCAGCAAGCAGCTTGTGCAGGGAGTGGAAAACATGGACCACATGCCGCCTGCTTTCCATGCAGATGGAATTCTTTCCCACTTTATCTGCCGGATGTATCCTGGTGTGCAGTTTGTTTGGTGTGCTTTATCTCCCATAGTCCATCTTTGTTTTGGAGCCGTGCTAGGGAACATCAAAGGCTGGGTTTTCCCACCCAGCTTCTTGGGGAAGTACATGGCTGGCTGAGCCCAGGGGCAGCGCTGCTTGTGGTAGAACCATAGATAGAATCAACGGGGTTGGAAAAGCCCTTTAAGCTCATCAAGTCCATTATTTACCCTGGATTAACTGTCCTCTGGAGAAAGGCAAGAACTGGGAACAGCCAAGAAGCAAGAATCATGGAACGGTTTGAGTTGAAGGGACCTTAAAGCTCACCCAGTTCCAATCCCTGCCACAGGCAGGAACACCTTCCACTAGAGCAGCTTGCTCCAAGCCCCATCCAGCCTGGCCTTAGATGGCAGCTTGGTTTCCAGGGGCTGCCCTGCATCAGAAGCAGGGAGCAAACCACAGGGCTTTGCAGCTGATACTGCACTGGTTATGAGCCTTCACCTCTAGTTAAAACCCAACCGCTCCGCTACTGCTGGCTTGCTCACAGGGTGCTCTGCAGGAGCTGTCTGATGTGGTGCCTTTATTACCCAACCTTGGGTTTTCTTTTCAGATGAACTTTGGTTTTCTTTCTCTCCCCAAGTTCTCATCCCATGGGAAAGCACTTGCTTCCTCCTCCTTCCCTGCAGCATCCCGTCACAGGTTCTGCTCTCACTGGGGCTTTAACAGCAATCTGGTTTGCAGTGTGCTTCTGTCCTTCGGCAGGGCAGTTCCAGCCTTTATTTGCTAACAAACTACAAGAGGGATCTCTGAGCTGTGCCAGTGGGATGAAGGGAATCGCTGCACATCTTGAGCTAACCTGTTGTTTTAAAGCTCCCGTTCCTTTTGCTAGTCTCATTGCCACTCAAAGCGTGCTGCAGACAGGCCCAGGTATCTGCTCTGCCTTCCCAAGGTAACACCTTGTTGGCTAAGGTGAGAGAAACAGCAGCTTCCTTGGGGCTTGGTTGTGCTGCTATGCTCACTATAGAACAGTGGATGTGCAGATCTCAAGTGCTCTTTGGAGTAAAGCACCAGGAGCCTGTGTGTTGTCAGCAGGGTTTCATAGCAGCATCAGCAAACTGGTTTGGACACAACATAACCCTTCCCTTTGCGGGTGAAAGTGAAGCTGATGATGGTTAGAAATAGCTCCGCGGTCTGTTAGTGGATGAAACTTTGGTTGCCTGGGAGAAATCTCTGCTTTGGATTCAAGCTTGGAAGGGGGGAGGCATATCTGCCAAACTCCTAAACCCTGCCTTCAGCCCGTGCTTCCTACTGACACCAGCTGATTTCCTTCATGCTCTTCTGGCTCATGAGAACCCTTGCCTGCTGAGCTCAGAGCTGCTGGCTGGGACCCAGTTCCCAGGCACTGAAGCAGGATTGAATCTGAAGAAACCCAGCCTGGAATTGTTTTTCTAGACTGGTAATTTCTCCCAGACAGCTCAGTTCCACTCCTCCCCAGCTGGACTTGCACTTTCTTTGCCCAAGGCAGTCTTCCCTAGACTCCCTGTGGAAGTGCAGCCTGCCTCCTTTACGGCTGCGAGTGATGCTCTGCTTGTGGCATCTGGATTTAAACGCCATGGAGCCAGAAGGGAGTGGGGCAGGACTAGGGGAAGAAGCTGGCTGCGCATGGATGGTGATGGATAGCCTTCCAAAAGCTGGAAGCATCCTCTGCTCAGGGGTACAGCTCTGGGAACAGCCTTGCCAGTGGTACTATAGGGTGTGCAGTGTTGCCTTCTGCATTAAGTGTAGCTCTGAACTCATCTTAACTTCGTGGCCATCCTTGCGCTCCTGTCATGCATAGTCTAATGCAGGAGCTACAGGTCCATCTGGATTTAGCCTGTCTTCTCCATATACTCGTTTTCCATAGAGCATTGCCTTGGTGCTTCAGGCTGGGCTTTTACAACCCTTTTACAACAGGAAAGCAACCAGAAAAGTGAAGGAAAGTAAAGCGATGCTTTAAGATAGCAACTGGACCACTGTTTATATCCCCATCCTGCCTGCCTGTTTATGGCTGTGCTGCTTATCCTCCCACCCAGAGGGGCAATGCTCATGGTGGGTTTCACCTTGGTGTTCTCTCAGCCCTGGTCCTGGTCTCTGGAAGCATCACCCTTGGCAAGGAGCAGCACTGGGATCACTGGGCTCCAGTGCACCCAAAGGCAGCTGCCTGCAGGCACTGTGCGTGCTGTGCTGTATCTCCTCTGCAGGAAGAGGAGTGTGATAAGTGCCTTCTCCTTCCCCAAAGAAGGATGCTGAGCATCCCAGCTGAAGCGTGGGAACCCTTTGGTGAAGCACTGTGCCGGATATCAGCCCCTTGGAGCTGGTTGGTGTCTTTCTGCTGCAGGGAGAAGGGAAGCAGCAGTGTGGCTTGGAGCCGTTGCCCTGTGAACCCAGCCAGTGAGCCCTTAGGGACCCTCTGGTCATTGCATCTCTCATGATAACAGAACATAGTGCTCCAGGGCTTGTGTTTCCTTTAGTCCAGTGGCTGGCTGGCTCTTGCACACATATTCTGTGCCTTTTACTCTGCTTTCCATCAGGGGCTCTGCCTCCCCACCACAGAGGTCTGTGCTCTGACCCTGTGCATGCAGCTTTGTAAGGGCTTGGATGCAGAGCTCTGCTTCCCATTACTTTTCCTGGGCTCAACCTTTGCCTGGAGAGGCAGTGGCAAATGTCACAGGGATGGAGGGGATGGCACTAAGGGTTTGGGTGCAGGCAGGGGTTTGAGAGCTTGCTGCTGTGAGAGGAGGAAGGATGCTGGAGCAGCAATAGAAGGGCACTGGGATGTGCAGAGCATTAGTGGGACCTGTGTTGTTTCTGCCTGAACAGGAGGGGTGCAGGAGGACACCCTGCAAAAGGGCCTTGGCTACTTCCCAGCATGGTCAGAACTTTGCATAGGGAATGTTGGCTTGTTAAAAGGGGTTTCTCTTCCTCCCTCTGGCTGCCCTGCCCTGCGGCTTCTGTGCCACCTTACACAGGGCATAATGGGACTTCATAATTGGACTTGCTCAGCCTGGAGAAGGCTCCTTAAAGGGAGACCTTAGAGCAGCTCCAGTGCCTAAAGGGGCTACAGGAAACCTGGAAAGGCACTTTGGATGAGGGATGTAGGGACAGGAGAAGGGGAATGGCTTTAGCCTGCCAGAGGGGAGATTGAGATGAGCTCTTAACATATATACTTGTACCTTTCTGACTCCAGCCTGCTGCTCGGCAGCCCCACAGCAGTTAGTGGGGCTGCAAATCTGTGCTACCGTGTCCCATTAGCACTGCCCTTGATCCTCCTGAGGGATAGCTGCTCCTTCACCAGCGTGGCAGTGTGTGTGTGTGTGAGGACAGGGTTGAAAGGAGCTGGCACTTGCATGAAGCCTGCCTCAGATTAAAGGCTTTCCTTTCACAGCAAATCTTGCATGTCTTACATCTTAATGGGTTGTGCTCTTTGCCCTGCAGCAGGGCTGGAAACCGGCCACTGTAACGCTGACCTGTTACAGGAATCACAACGTGGGAGATCTGGGTGTCATGCTGGATGCTGCTGCCAACGGGCTGGGAACCCATTGGCTTTGCTATGTGGGTGTCTTGGCCAGTGGGATGCGCAAAACCACAGCTCGGACTGTGGGGTCTGCGCTTTATACCCATGGAGGACAGATAACTGCCTCTGCTGATTGATTTTTAACTGCATCTTGAGTTGTTATGCGTGTTCGGAGGGGTTGGTGGTTGTTTCCAACTAAGCCTAATGGCATCTGCAGCTAACGGCGGTTGAGCACCAGTTAACAGCCTCCCCGTTCAGACAGATGGTCTCGGCTGCGCTATGGGGGTGTCAAAATACAGGAATAATTGTTTACAGGCGGAAAACTGCCTACATGGGAATCAACACCCGAAATGGGGTGGAATTTGTTCCGAGGGAGTGCATGGCCTCAGTCAGCACAGGATCTGTGCAGCTCCCGGAGGAGAGGCTGGCAGAGCCCCCTGGAGATGGGAGAATCATAGCATCATGGGGTGGGGTGGGTTGGAAGGGACCTTAAAGCTCATTTAGATCCACGGGCAGGGATGGGGCAGCCACAGCTCCTCTGGGCACCCTGTGCCAGCGCCTCAGCACCCTCATAGGAAGAACTTCTGCCTTATGTCCAACCCCATGGCAGTTTAAAGCCATTCCCCCTTGTCTATCATGCTGCTGGGAGGGGAGATGTGTCCCCTGGTGCTGTAGGGCAAGCAGGGTGACCTGGCACTGTCTCCAGCTCCCAATAGGACAAGATGCTCTAAGGCTGCTCCTTCTGCCCTACTGCATCTCCCTGTCCTAAGGCGCGGTGTAGACCCTGCTCCTGCCTATGGTGGGGATGGTCCCATGCTGGGCAGAGCAGCGCGGTGGCTGCCGCTCATAATCTCTCCTGCCCTGCCTCAAAGAGCAGCGGGAGGCATTCCTCTGCCCTGACTTCAAAGGTTGTTGCTGCATATACAGAGCCCAGCAGCCTTGGCAACCCTCGCTGCTAGAGCCTTGGCAGCAGCTGTTTGCTGCTGCTGCTCCTCGGCCCTGCCAGGCTCTCCTCTCGGCATTCCTGCTTTGGGAGAGATGCCTGCTCCCTTGCTGCGGAGCCAGGGTATGTGCTGTGGGTATGTGGCTGCTTTCCCTTGGCCCGCTGCTCCCAAACCCCTTCATGTTGGTGTTGTTTGTACCTGCTCTCTGTACTGCCCACCATGTGGATCTGAAGGGAGTTTTGGAGCACCCCTTAACTTGTGTTTTATCCTGGAGGGTATCTCCTTGTTAGCTGGAGAGGGAAGCTGAGAGAATGATACCATCAGCTTAGAGCCTTATGATAAAATAGAGATCAATTCACAAACATACCGTCTGCTAGGATGGGTTTCTGCTTCTTATCTAGAGCATCTTCATGCCACACCATGGCCCAGAGGGCCCGGCTGGGTGATGCACGGCTGGGATGGTACCCAGGGCACGTAAGGGAGCATCTACTGATGTCTTGTGTTCAAGGCCAGGTTGGATGCAGGGGCTTGGAGCAAGCTGCTCTAGTGGAAGGTGTCCCTGCCATGGCAGGGGCTGGAACTGGATGATCTTTAAGGTCCCGTCCAACCCAACCCATTCCATGATCCTTGCCTCTTGGCTGTTCCCAGTTCTTGCCTTTCCCCAGAGGACAGTTAATCCAGGTCTGTTCTGCTCCTGGATGGGGGGAGGATGAGCTTCCTGGAAGCAAGCTAGCAAGGGGACTTATCAGGGCTCACAACTGTGTTATCAGGGCTGGGGCAGGATCAGTAAGTGCAGGTCCTCCTCCGTTGTCACTTCTCTGCATGCACACAAGAGCTGTGTTTGTTCCTGTTGCTTTGTGCGGCAGCACTGGGTGGGGAGGGGGAATTGTTTCATTGTCGTGACAAGATAAGGAGGAGCAGCTTTAAACTGAGAGAGGGTGGATTGAGATTAGATATCAGGAAGCTGTTCCCTGTGAGGGTGCTGAGGCGCTGGCACAGGGTGCCCAGAGAAGCTGTGGCTGCCCCATCCCTGGCA
>WYDI02011851.1:4221-20317 GCA_009867235.2 Psittacus erithacus
TTATTACACTGAGTTTTGGCAATTTTCCGAAAGGAATGTGTTTCGAAGGCTGTGCCCACCAGCAGTGTAGCAGGTTGTAATGGCAGGCTGCAAGTGATGAAAGGAAACACATTGGCCACTGTCATGATGTGCTGCTTCTAAATGAAGAGAAAAAATACTACCAATGGCACCCAACAGATGCCTAGGGAAAACGTTTGAGAAGCAGGATAAGTGCAGGATAGTATTTCTCTGGGATACATTCCAGCCTTCAGAAGTTTAAGAAATTCTTGATCAATGATTTTTATAGGAAATGCTTTTTTGTTCTGACCATGCTGACTGGTGACTGCCATGGATTCTTTTTAGTTTCTGTACTGGGAGAGCGATGGCTAGTCATTCCTAGTGCCAGTTTACCACACTGCTGATTTTGTACGCTTGCATTGCATTACTCTAAGCTGTTCTCTTCCCAAACCCTTCTAGCCTTTCATTCTTTGAGGTGAGATTGGAAGAAATACATGCTGTATTCAAATGTGAGGCACCATGGATATCTGTAATGTCAAAATATTACTTTCAAAATCATTCTTACTTCATTCTATAGTAATTCTTCACATTCTGCTTGCTTCTTTTTAGTTGTTTTTGAACACAGCTAATACTTACAAGGAGTTTTCCAAGACAACTTTCCAGTAAGAGAATAGCTGATTTATTGCCCTTTACTGTATAGTCAGAACTAGTTTATTTCCAGCAGCATTTTATCACTTGAATAGCTTCTCCCACTTACAAAATAAGTTCTCCCATTCTAAGCAAATTCTACAGCTAATATTCCAGGATGTCCTCTTGACAGCATGTTGAAATTAGTTCTGTTGCAGAGAAATAAATTGCTGTGCAGAGTTAAAGGAGAATTGGGCCATTCAGACTTAAATAGGAGAAATCAGTTATAGCTAGGACCCATGTCATTTGGAACTTCAGAACAATGGTTCAGAGATTGCACTGAGATTGTTAATTTCACTGATAAAGAGGTTTCCTGTGTTCCCAACAGAAGGTACCACCAGGATCCCACTGTTTCCCTTTTAAATGCTTGCGCTGTTTTTTTCACATGAAACCTAATTTTTGGATTGTTTGTTCCTAAATCAGTTTGATGTCCTTGTTCCTGTATAGCAGCTGACTCCTGGCACGGTTGAGTACTGTATTTATAAAGGTAATTGTATAACACTCTCCCTTTACTCATTCACTTGTGAAACAGAAAGGTGACATGACAGATTACAGTGAAAAGCTTTGAGGCAGAAGGAATGATGGCGTCCTCTAAAATGGGAGAAATTTATGGGCATTAATATTAGCCTCAAAATTTTTCTGCTGATTTTCAGCTAGAGGCCAAGGTCTACCTGATATATACTAGAAAACAACTTCCCAGCAGTGCTCTGAAAATCTGAATGAAAGAGCATGAAATTTTACTAGAGGTGATGCCATCTGTTGTCCTAGTTCTAGTTCCCATAATACCATCCAGATCAGTTGGGATCTAATCAGAATCCTTCCATCAGAGGAAAAGCTAATCCTTCATGATGAGAGAAACCAGGCATCCTCAAGAGCTGTGCTATATTGTCCTCTGGCTAACCAGCTTCATAAAGCTGAAGCTGGGTGGATGATTAATTGTGTATGTGTGTATACTGATGGCTTGCCTGCCCAGCTTTAGCCCACAGCACATCACCTGCAGGTAGGTGGCTTTTCACCATACCTGAGGCTATCAGAGGATAAGTTGTTTGCCTCTTCCTCCTCCAGAGCTACAGATGGTACCAAGACCTGTCAGTTCAGGTTTCCTATTGCTTCCTCAGTCTGTCTGAACTAATCCGCCTCCAAGAGAGAAGTTACTTCAGGTTACCTCTGTACAGGTCTTGTATATAATACAGTTCTGAGATGCCATTGAACAACTCCACCACATTATGGTTTCTTTTGCAGTGAAAAAAAAAAAAAGGAATTTTTAGGGGGCTAGTTTAATTTTCCCCACTGAATACAGCATTTAGCAGCATTTCACTTGCTTACAGTAATTCTAGGCATGGTGCATATTCGGCTTCTTTTGAAAGTTTTGAACTTAATGCAGAGATAGAAATGGACTTTAGGAGTTGGTTTTTTTTTATGGGGATTTAATGCAGAAACCTCTTGATATGTTATTGCCTTTTTCAAGTTCTGCTTGAAACTTTCCATTGCAGTGCCTTACCCTAAATCTAGTATATGTTGCAAAAGGGTTGTGATAAGTGGAAATGTTCATAATTAAACAAAGCGCTGTGGTCTTAGGATACTCCTCTATTCACTGTATTCTATGTGAGGTGCTTCAATGTAAAAGATTCAATATTTTTCAAAGCAGATTATAGCTAAGAGCTCTTTATTTTCCCTGCCTATGGCAAATAGGTTGGATCTTAAGGTTCTTTCCAACCCCAACCATTCTATGATTCTATGATTTCTTTGCTAAAGGATGGAAAGAAGAGACCTGAATTTTTGTGTGAGACACTGTTCTTATTGCAGCGCCCAAAACTACTATGCCTTACAGCAAGAGATGTATCTGTGAACTAGATTTATATATCCCTGTCAAAGCGAACCATATTTGTAGTGTACCAAGATGTAAATCCTTCTGGGGGGGGTGAAAATGAGGAGGTAAGAGGAGAAGGAGGAGCACATGCAGGCGACGTATTGCTTAAAATGTACCAAAGCCATTATCAGAGTATCTTTAAATGGAAAAAGGTTATTCTGAATCTACTAATTTGTCAAAGGTGAATTTAACCTTTTAGGCTTATTCATCAGGTTGCCCCTTTTAGCTGCAGAAGTTTCTATTTGTATCTCTTGTTGAAATAAAAATCAAGATATTTGCAAATGTTATACACAGAAGTGAAAAGGAAAGAAAGCTTACCCTTTCAGAAGGAGTCTAGAAGTGTTCACACAGTCAGTATCTGGAGGGCATTGGGTACCTGTATCTGGACCAAAGGGGCAGATAAGGTCCTGGAAATCAGCCGATGTCTGGAAAATGGTACAATCCTGTATTTACCAAGGTGTAGCAGACAAGAGATCTCTGATTCTCTCCAGACACTTTGTTATGTGTGCAGTGGACCAGAAAGGGATACAGAGCATATGGCATCTCTGTCTGTCATCACAGTCTGTAAGATGCGCTGGGTTCTTGGTATCATGGTTGTTCATCAGTCCTGTGTTCCTCTGGGCTCCTCCTTTGGCCTGCCAGTGTGTCAAGACTGTCAGCTTGCTATAGTACGCTGCTGTGGCGAAATGAATGTTAGCTGACCCTTTTGAAGGGCTGTATTGTACTGGGAGGTATGGCTCAGACAAGGGAAGTGTGAAGGAAGTGCTACTCACTGGGTTTTTTTTTGGTTTTGTGCTGTGGCAGAGGAGGCCCAGTTTAGAGTGCACAGACAACAGTGGGTGATGGAGCCATTTTAAAAGCTTAGTTTTAACACTCCCATTCAGGACACCTTCCTAGGCTGCCCCACAGGACCAGGCTACTGCAGCAGCAGCAAAATGGCCAGTGGGTATCCTATGGCTCATGAGCCGGTTTGCAGACGTAGATGGAAGTAAAACCCATGTCTATGAGTTATGTTACAGTCTGTCCTAGATTATTGCAACAGTATATTTGGAAATTAAGGTGAGATCCTTTAACGCCATCTACGCTTCAAGATTTTGTTGTGAATATTGTGCTGGAGGAAGTTTCCAGAAGATGGCGGAAATTAAAATGTATTACGATATAAGAGTAACAAATTATGACAGCCTAAGAAGAGGTCAGAATGAGGCACTGACATTTTAAAGCATATGTTCACATATCTTGAATGTTTCTTGTGAGTAATAAAACTGAACTACTTATCCCTGCTGGCTGCTAATGATCTTGCAGTATTTTTCATGAGGATAACATAATTAAGCTGTGTGTCTACTTCACTAACTCTTATCTGCCATTCTTATTTCCCCATGTGCCTTTCAGTTGTCTGCAGCACTTCTCAAGCTTTTATTTTCTTTATCTGTAGTTGTCTTTGCAGATAAAACTAGGCATGCATCCTGGGCTTTACTATACAGTCAATATTACACAGCACATACTACATTGTTTTCATTCAGTTAAGTCCTGAGGAGAACCTTGATGTAAACTATGTGATCTGTGTTTCACTGTTGGGTAGCCCCAGCATTCTCAAATACTAGTCTTTTATGACCATATGATGCATTCCTTCTATTCTAAGGTCCATGCTTTGCAAAAGGATCATCAATTTTGTAAGCTTGGAAGACCCTCATCTGAGTGCCTCTCATTGAAAAGAGACACGACATACTGAAGAAAGTCCACTGAAGGGCTGCTAAGGTGATTAAGGGACTGGAGCATCTCTCCTGTGAGGAGAGGCTGAGAGAGTTGGAACTTCTCAGCTTAGAGAAGAGAAAGAAGGCTTGTGGAGAAAGGGGGGCAAAGAACATTATTTTAGAGCAAAATTCTCCTTATCTGCCTTTTTCTAGATCACATGTTCACCTCGTACTCCTTCTCCTCCTGCACAATGAATTTACTTTTCCTACATCATAGATTTTCCAATTTAAACCAGATAATACCTAGTATTTTACGACTCTTTCTTCAGAATTCTAGCAATCAGTTATGTCAGTGGAGCTTCTGGCTTAAATTGTTGTTTGTAGCCCACTGGGAACCATGTATTCTTCTGTCTTTGAGGACTGTCATTATCTTGTAAACCACACTCAGTTTTTCACTGAAATTGGTAGCATTTTGTCCTGTTTCGCTATAATTCAGGGACAGCTATTTGTATAGCACTGCTATTCATAATATATATTGCTTAGAAATAATTTATCTTTGTGGCTGAGCAAATTGCAGTATAATTTCACTGCTCTTGCATAGACCTTTTTCCTGTTTCAGCTGTGATTTCTGAGTTGCAATCTCTCCAATATCAATAATGCATTAGTTCATAATTTAAATGTGACCTATCTTTGCAAGACTGATGAGTCACTATAAAGATCTTTCTGAGTAGCTTATGAAACTTCAAGCAGATTTTGGTAGCTGATTTATCTCTTCTGATTTGTAACATGTTGTGAAGGTTTGGCTTTTATGTGTTTGACGGTGCTGTTAAGACCCGCAACTGCTGAGTCTCTTAGTATAATGAAAGGCAGTGGCTCACAAGAGAATTGGACTAACGTGCTCTGCTAGATTGTCAAACTCTAAACTCAGTAATGTAGCATTGTAGTTACGAGACAGGTTTTCTTTGTTGGAAAAGCTGACTGATGTGGCTCGTTTCCACTTCTGCACTTCTGATGGTGTTGATTCCTGTAGTTTGTAAAGTATCAAGCTTTAAACCCAGTTGCTGAAATAAACTTTTAAAGGAAAGGAAAAGACCTACACATCTCTTAAGCTATGTTTGTTGCCAGACAATGCCAGTAAGGTCACCCTCGTTCTCTGCTGTCACTTAACAGTTATTTTGCCCAGATAGTACTGCACAAAGGGACAAGTGAAAGGTAGTCACATCAGTGGCATCCTGGTGATAACCACTTAAGCGCTCTAAATGAGACAGTGAATTCATGTATCAGAAGCAGCACTTTCTGGTTCAAAGGAGAAACGCTTCCCTCCGTCTTTCTACTCAACAGCAAAATGGAAAAGAAGGACTGTTAAATAAAGGAAGAATGAATTTAGGGTAAGCATGAATTTTTTTGAAGATACCTTGGCCCTTATTTTGAGCAAAATATAAATCCAATAAATTCAGTGTGTGGATAGATATACTAAAGTGCTTTCAAATGACCTGCATATTGCCCCCCATAAGCCCTCATGAAGAACCAGAAACATTCTGTGGGGTAAACGTTGCATTTATTCTTCCCACACATATACACTTCAAGTTTTTAGCTCTACATCTGTATATGGAAGTGAAATACTACATAATGGTATTATTTCTAATTGCATCTACATTTTATTTGTCAAATATAAATACAGCTCTTGATATCTGTGCAATAATGGTATACAACTGGAGTTTTGTCAGAGCCTACATAATAAAACATTTCTCACTTAAAAACTTAAGTGAGAAGAAACTTAAGTAATTAAAGTACTTAAACCCCTGTATTTTTCATCATTTGTCTGTTAAAAGTATCTCTTTGAGGACCTAAAGTAGCCCAGTCACAGTGTAACTCACTGTTGAAAGTATATACTGTAGTACTCTTCATTAAAGAAACACATACCTAGCAGATTTAATTTATCTTTATTTTCTGAGAATTGCCACACCTTTTTGTTTTTATTCTTAGTAAAACATGAAGTATTAAATTTGATACAAGAGAAACAGAAGTATGATTTCCATGTTTTCTAGGTTTGGTAGCAGTTTCAGCCCAGCCCTGTTGCCATTAACCACTGCTGCAAAACTCCCATTTGCTTCCAGATTGATTTTTGGCATGTTATTCCATAATTTAACTTCAGTATTTGCTTTCATTTATGTAATGTAAATCAACTCAGCTTAGCTGTGCACTGGCCTGAGATTACCAGGTGAGTCCTTGTACTGATTCCTTTGGAAGTTTCCACTTAAAGCTCTGCACAAGTGTCTGGCAGCAAGAGCTTCTCCACTATGGTGGAAGGAAGTCACACTTCAGTTCTTCACTATGTAAAACTGCATAAGTAAGAGATAACACTTGTTCACTTATCACATAGCTTCAACAGACACATTGTCTGTTTCAAGTATTAAGATAAGAACCACTGGATCACAAAGACTTTTAAGAGTCTTTCAATTTATAGGGAAAAAGTCAAAGATGAGCAAACTCTTCTAAGTTACTAAGCTAAGTTAATTGGGGGTACCACTAATAGTATTTTGAAAATGAGATTCACATTTAAGTATAGTTTGGCAAGTTTGTTGTGGTATCTGATAGGCTGGAACAGAAGGCCATACAGGCTGCCACTTTCACAGTTGTTTCACTTTTCATTGTTCTTTGGTTTGGTTTAGTTTTGAAGCATTAGAGCAATATTAATCTCTAGGTATTAAATCTTGGTTTACTGTCTTTCTGAATTAAAGCTTTAAACTCCTCATCCATTGTAAATGGGCTCAGTTAAATGATGCTGAATTCTTCAGGGTTTATGAAAATCTAAGAATTAAGAGCAGACTGTGTAGCAGATCTTGATTCATCTGATACTATTTTTTTAATATAATCTATTTCCTAATTTTTTTTACTGAAAAATGTAAAGAATGGTTGTACCATGCCATGGTATGCAATTACTCAGTATGACCTTGATTCCCATGCCCTATATTGGAACACTAGAGAGCATGAAACACTGAAATGTTCAGTTGCTAGAGTGATGAAGGAAAAGAATTTTTCCCTAAGCTTGGAACATTTCCTTTTGCTATTGACCATTTTCTGAGTTGTCTCTGTAGGAAGAAAAGCGTCCCTTATTTCCCTTTTCATCCTTGTTTTGCAAAGCTGGATGTAGTTCCTTGTTCGTCAAAAACAGGAACCACAGGCAGCTACCAGGGAACCTATCTCAGAGATCCTGTTTTAACAAAGCTTTACAGAATGACTGTGGATCCCACAAGAGGATTTCAAAGTTTTATTGGCTTATTTCTGTTGGAAAACATCACATAAATAAAAAATTCCTAGCTGAATTTCACCAGGTGAGATTTATAAATGCTGATTCGTAGGGCTTTCTTTGTCCTTGATCCTGAAACACTTTTTCTGGCTACCGTAGAGCATTAGTACTCAGGCTACATCCTAGCCATTAGCACTGTAAGACTCAATCCACCTGTACACTTGTTCCTTCACTGCAAGGACACGACTGAGTTATGCATATATGGAGGACACTCCGTAAATACAAACACTTAATGACATTAGCAAAAGTTTTTATTCCACAGAGATTTTTATGGCACTATTCAAGATCCTTTTGTCTGATCAGAAATACTCATAGTAGGAAGAGGCAGAAACGAGAGATGTATATCTGATGGTAATAGCAGACCTGAACTAATATACAAAGCTGGCTGGTATTGTTAATGTTCACCAGAACTCTAACTAGGGGAGCAGGAGAAAATAGTACTTGCTTAGAATCTGGGGAATGAGAACAGAGCTATGTATTTGGAAATCAGGACATAGAATCAAGTCAGGTCAGGACAAAACAAAAAGAATTGCCAAAAATGTGGAGCACATTTCACATGAGGCTGAAAGTGCAGAGTAAGAACATTGTAAAGTAAGTATTAGGTAAAGTAAGTGGGGAATAAAGGGTCATGTATTCATGCCTGTGGTGCCTGGCCAGAAGTTACTGCAACAAAACCCTTTTGTTACAGCCTACCATACTTAGCATTTTGTAACTACAGCTCAGCACAGGCATGACTGAACATCTGGGATACCTTTTCTGTGCTGGTCATTCCTGCATTGCCTGCTACACATGAATGTAAGCAGATCATTCAGGGAAGAAGGAAAAGCTACAAAGCTCTTAATATCAGGTGCATTCAGGAATTTAATACGTGACCACGGGAAGATGCTGTTTCAGCATTTCTTTCCAATCTCTTGTATAACAGGAAGATGAAGCAGCTATTGCCACCATGTTTTCTCCAAGCTGAAGTGAAGGCATGAGTGCTAACTAGACACAACAAAGTTTTAGGAGATAAAAAAAGGTGTTTGTAAATAAAGCCATTAATGAAATGGACAGCCTGTATGCTTAATGATAACAGGCTAAATCAGTTAGTTACCCATTCTCTTTAATGTGTGTTTTATAGTGAACAAAAGCCTGAGGAAGACTCTGCTACTGAAGGACAAATAACCAGCTATCATTTCAAGGATTTAATAAGCCTTCCATTACTGCACAGTCCACAATGTGTATATAATCTTACTTACTTATCATGAATCTTGGATTATTATCTTAGTAATGCATGCCATTAGCTACTTCAGTCTTACATTACATTAATCTTGATACTTGTGTCCGTATTGCATTGAAATGTAAGTAGTGATAGTTTGTGATTGAATTTGAATTGAGCAGTTGCCTGCCTTGCAAAAAACTCCAGAAACTAAGACAGCATTTCTAGAATATGTGTGTATATAGTGATTCGTTCTTTGTCACTGGGTATGTTTTATCTCACTAATACTGAACATAAAGCAGGAACTCGTTCTGGCAAGTGAATGGAATAAATGAACTGTATTTCTTTGTTTTCATGGCTAATTCTGTAATATTTCACTATCAACACTGTTGGCTGAAAAAGAAGTTTTTCTGCAAGACCTGCACTATGTTTCTCATATAGCTGGCACTGAAATACTTAAGCAGTGGAAAGCTTTATCAATTTTGTGGTAGTGAACATTGTTCCTTCTACTTTTGTATACATGGTACTTCATCTCTTTGGATCTGAGGTAAACAGAAAGCCTCAGCAGATATCCATGAAACAGTCGAAACACTTGGAGTTTTTTAAAAAAATATTATTAAAAGCAGAGACAAAGAGGTCTTTTTCCAGTGCTGATATGTAATTGCAAGTATCTTGACATAGAAATGAGTTGGCTACATTGTTTCATGCTTCTCACAATAGTGATTTTGTTGGTCCTGACAATAGGTGCCTCAAAAAATAACCAGTGTCAGTCTTCTTTGGACATTCAGTATACTTGATGCTTGGGCAGCAGTTTTACAGCCTTTCCTAGGACGTCATCTTTCCACATCCTCGCTTTGTCATTCTCTGCTTTACAAAAGTGCAGCCTGTCCCAAAGGTTAGTTCAGTCTGACATGCCTCAAATTTCTCTTTACACTCCTTTTCTCTTGTCTTTTCTCTTGACAAAGTGAGTGTTCTGGACTATTATGTAGAGATACCCTCTTATAGTTCTTCTCCAAGAAAACACCAGATTTCAATTAATAGTGAATAAACTTACTAACTCTGCTCTTTAGGTGCAGCCCCTGCATGACTTTTGAGAAACTATTTTATCTAAGTTAGTGCATTGGCCATCTGTTTTAATCTTATCTAAAAATCCAATGTGAAGAGTGGCAGCTGAGGTTGCAGTGGTTCGTCTTTCCTGTTCTTCTTGGATTCTGTTTTGTTTCCTTATTGGCTTGCTTTGAGCAACCCTCCAATTTCCCATTTTCTACAGTTTGCTTCCCCCAACAATGCTCATACTTGTGATTTAACATTTTATTTTCTCCTCTTTTTTTTTTTTCTCTCTGTTTTGTCTTCTTCGCAGTTTGTATCTGATTTTCCTTCTTCCTATTAGTTTTCTTTCTTAGCATTGATGCACCCAGTGGTGCACAACCAGTTGAGATTGTTCCCGTATCAGATCTACTGACTTTCAGGCTACCTTATTCCCAGTTCAGCTGTCTCTGCAGCCATCAAAGCTGCAAAGCAAAGTTTCTTCAGCAGTTTTCTTGCATACTACCCCACTCAACTGCTCCAACCCATTGCTCCCTCAGGAAAACATTAGGAACTATAATTCCAGTTTGAAATAGAGAGTTGGAAAGTGTTATTACTTGGCTCGGGAGAATGTCATCCATGTAGCATATTTTAACTTCCATTTCAAAATGAAAAAAATATTGTAAACTAAAAAAAGACACTCTTCATTTTGAACTTGTCAAATGACATGTTTCAAGAATTTCAGCGTGTTTTCCAGCATTTGTTTGAGCTGAGATATTAATCAAATCTGGCGCTTTCCTCTGAATATTTCCTCTGAATTTTTGACATTTCTGTTTCAAAGAAATGTCAAAAATTTCATGACAAGCTGCCTGGAAAGCAAAAGCAAAATATTGTGGAGGGATTTTTTCCTTCTTTTCCACCTCTGTTTAAAATAAAACCACTAAAAGTATCTACCAGCTTATCCTTACTCATCTGGAATACTGAGTGGTAAGCCAGTTGCATGACCTGTTTCAGAACCAGTGCCAGCAGTATGCCTCTGTTTATTTCCTTTCTGACTTACGCTTTGTGTGCTCAATTTCTGGAGTCAATTTTTGTAACTGAAATATAAGCCCTTGAGAAATCAAAGCTAACAATAAACTGAAATACTGACAGGCCCTGAACTATGGTGCCCAAATTGCAGTGCTTGAAAAGCAGAAAAATAGAATCAAGAGCCTCTAAATGATTCTAAATTATAGTCTATCCATTTTTCTATGGGGTAATCACAAGACTATTTAAGTAGAATAATAGATTCCCAGCAATGAGCTATTTGTAATTACAGTTACTCATACCAGGTTCGTGTCATTACAATTTTTACAGTCAAGTGCATGTTATTAAAACAGTTGTTACCTTTTCCTTAAAAGCAGTTTTGCTCTCAATAGGAATTATTTTCTTGAAAGCACTGCTCATTTTCAGCAGCTTGAAATTGGCATTTTTCATGGGAAAAAACCTGTGTTTGTTTGCACATGTTGGATGTAGCCGTGTAAGCACACATGCACATACATGAGTTGTGTGCTCACAGCTGTTTGTGACTTCAACAGTGAGCCTTCTGGCTTGAAAACACTTCATTGCACAAGTTCTAGGTAATAAATGAATTGTTTATTACTTACTGTACATATCTATTTTCAGCAAATTGAAAATGAATTGAGTAATAGGTTGTGAGTAGAGCATTGTATTAGTATATTTATCACAGAGCTGTGACTGCTCTGCAGCAGAGCTGTGAATTCATCGGCTCATCTTTGCTTTTGATGTCTTTAGAGTACAAAGCTCATTATACTGCAATTCATAAAAATGTTTTAGGACTTCTATAAAAGAATAAAACACTGATGTGCGCTAAGGACACACAAAGGACAGGGCGATAACTCAGGTGAACCTATATGCTTCATATTTTATGAATGATATTTTAGGTAAGGATATTGCTGTTTGTGGTAGAAGGCAGAATCATCACAGTAAAGAAGAAAGAGCAAGATTGTGTAGATTTTAGCAAGTGACATAAATATTCTCCATGATGATCTGGAGGAGAATAATGTAGTGTAAAAAGATAACTCATTTCTGTGTTACTGTTTATTATCATTGTTATTCCTGATGACTTCAGTGATAAGGAGGAGGAAATTCCATTGTGATAACATCCTGTGCAAATATAAATTAAAATCCTTTTTCTGGTCCAAATATCTTGCAAACTAAGAAGATGAGAAATGTGAACAGAGGAAGTAGAAAGGGTTACATATGCCGTTACATCCCATTGCCTCTAATGAATGCTGAACACACATCACTAAGGTTTGTTGCTGTATGGGTCAGCTAAGGGGGAGTATTCCATGCAAAAGAAACAAACCATGTGTAAATGCCATCTACATCTGATTCATTCATGATTGATCCAAGTTAAATTTAAATTCATGACTAAAAGAACCTAATCTGTATGTCCTTGCCAGTATTTAGCAAACTAAGAGTCTGTGAGGATACATAGCAAGGGCAGCATGCTGACTCAACTGTTCATCTGTGGTACCGTGGGATAACTAGAAGTCTTGATAGGTTTATTTTTGCTCTGCCCAAAATAAGGAATATTTTCATTTCTCGCAGAGACAGGAAAAATTAGCATCCTTTACTTAAAGTGTTCTGTTTGGGATTTAATAATGACACTGGCATTTATACCAGTTGTCATTGATAAATGTCTCAGAAACATCAGCTTCTATTTCACATTTGTTTCATTGCATAGAATATGTGTTTTGCTTTGCTGCCAAGACTGTGGTTTTTTTTGAAGCGGAAAACCTTTCACTGTTCAGGCAGAAAGTGTTTTCTACAGTGCTTATAGAGGAGATTCTTCCCAATCATACGGCTACTGGAACAACCCACTGGAATTAATAATTGATAATTTAAATGTTAATTCAAGATCCACTGTTTCTGTCAAGACATTAGGACTCATCCTAGCTTAACCTCCCAGTCAGTGCTTGCAGGGCAACCTGTTTTCTAGGGAAGGTTCCAGACTCTGTCTGCCACAGTGAATAAAGTGGCTAGATGGTGGTAAAGACTAAAATAAGAAAGAATGTTGGTTCAGGTGAATCCCAAGTCATTCATGTCAGACAAGTAAAGGATCACTTGCTGTTGTGAGTTTTTTAGGAATACCACCATGTTATAGTATTTTTAAATAAAATCCTTCAGGCAGTCCTCACGGTACAAGATCAGCATCACTTTAGTAGTGCTAAACCATGTTTTCCTGTAGTTTCCTTTAAACCACAGTTGGAATATTGACTTTCAGTATATTGAACTCAACCTACCAGTTATGAAATACAGCTCCATCTCATTATGTTATAGCCACGCTAGGAAAACAGGATGCTGAGCCAAAACCATGTAGCTGATTGATGGCATCTTACAGCTCCGTGACCATCAAGATGATTCATATGCTATAAATTTGCAAAGCAAGACATATTTAATAGGTTGTGCTTTTGATGCATCAGGATTTTTATCACCTATTTGAAGATCAACATGAGATATCAACATGCTATCCCTGATTAAGATATTAGGGGCAAAACAAGTAATGCAAAAGGTAAGATCTGTTCTGGTATACACCAAGGGGTGGAGGATTGTCGTAGCAAAGAGGTATACATGATACAAAATCATCCATCAGTTGTGTAATCATCTTTATTGCTGAATAATTCTTTACATTATGGGAAGAAACATAAAGATTTCTAATGATCAGTTTCTCTATTTCCCCAAAGATAAATTTGGGAGTAAACTCATTTAAAACAAAGCTCTGTGAAATTCTCTATTTGCCTGGTGATTCAATGTGTGATCCCTCATATTTATTCGAGAGGAATATAGTAGTCACTCTTCTGTATTACATAGGCTACTCACTGCTCTATGTCCTCTGATAATTCTAATCTTCTAAAGAACAAGAGAAACTTCCTCCAAATGTCTGGTGTGGATTATAAAGTGAAGTTGATTCCATAAAATCTCAGGAGCTGTATTTAGTTCAAGCTGTAAAATGTAGAAATAATAAATAATTAACAAGTCACCTAAGAACCAATTTTATGGTCTGCTCTCAGGCCCAGCCAGTATGTTCTTTTTTGACTTGTTGAAATAGCAAAAGTGAGGTGATTACATGAACACAAAATTAATCCAATACTTGAAAAGATTTAAAGAGTTTTTTTCGTAGCCTAGTGAGTAAAAACCATGAGATTCTTCTGGTGATTCTCAGTGCTTAACACATCTTCTCATATCCCCAGGAGGGCTGAACTGTGCCACGTTGGTCAGACACTAACTGCCATTTCTTCTACATGTTTGTCTAAGTAATAAATCAAATACACCAGTCCAAAAAGCCGAAAGTGACACAGGTTAGATGTCAGCTGCTCTAGAAAACCTGGTTACTAATCAGGCAAAGCTCTTCACAGGGTAATGAAAAAAGTTAAACAAAACTCCAGTAGAGGTAGATCATATTTAGTAGCTGGCGTTTTGTAACAGTTTGTTCTTCCTTTTGTTTTGACCCATTTAACAGGCTTAAGATAGTATTTAAGTATATGCAGATGTTCTCATTTACACCAGCTGACGACCTGGCCTAGTTTGCTGACTAAAACATTGTGCAATGAAAACTGTCTTTTTAATCCAGCCTGATTTGCTTATTTCTGAATTTGTGGGGTTATCTTCTGCCCCTGTAAGATTGTCACAGCATAGTTTGTTTGCAGCTTGGGGACTTGGATGTAGCCCATGGACCATTTTGACCTAGTTAATCTTGTTGTTTTCCCCTGCCCCACCCCAGAAGATGCAGAGCATAGCTAAACAAGTCCTGCACCCTTGCTCTTGCCCCTGCTTCACACGGAGCTGGTCTCCTGCTGACATGAAGCAATTGCTAGAAACTTACTGAAGTGATACCATTGCTGGGAACTTCCCTCCTGTTAGCTGTTCCAGTAGATTGACCCTACCCTGCTTTGCTGCAGCAGAAGTGGCAACAGTTAGTGTTGTATGGAAGTAGATGTTCAGCCGTCAACCACCACAGATGTAGGTTATGCGTAATAGGTTCAGGAGGTTTTCTATGGCAGATGCAGAAAAATAGGTTGTTCAGCTCCTGCAGTTGCTAAAGTAGAACCAGCATAATTTCATTTTAAAGAGAGAGTTTGTGAAGTGCTCTGAAAATTAAAAGCGGTAGATATGAAAAATTAATCTCTACATTGTCGTATACAAAATAAAAACTGCATAAATCCAAGAGGGTCAGTTAATCCAAATGAGTTAACTGCAGTGTTTTTCTTTCTGCATTAGTCCTTCATTAATGGTTCTAATGCAAGCAGCTTAGAATAGCACCTTATTGTTCTGAAGATAACCCTGAAAAACTGTTTGGCAGCCTTTTCTAGGAATATGCCCTTAAGGAACTTTGCTTAACCAAATGTCACTGCATATTTTAATATTGATTTGCTCTTTGTAAATCACACTCTTTAAAAGTGCCGAGCATTTTGTTTTGATCTCATGACAGAGTGAGTTTGATGATGTCCACCAAAGAAATGTTAAGACCTTGTATTACAGTAAATGATAAAGAAAGGCTGGGTCCTTCTTGACTCAGGAAGGATCCTTTAGTTCTGCCATTTTTAATCTGTGCACAGTTAAGTTAGAAGTTAGCAGCAAATGACACCAGTTTGGGAATTATTGTGAATCTGAATTAAGTTTACAGACCCTCCCATCTGTCCTTTGTGTTGACATGCAATTCCTGTTGCTGAAAATCTCAAAGTTACTTCAAACACTTATATTGTAAGAAATAAGAAGGAAACTTAAAGGTCAGATCAGCTGTTTTTACTTTATTTAGGACACTGAAAATCTGAGTCTCTCTGTGGAATGGGTAATTATAATCTGATGTTGCTACACCAGGACTCTGCAGTAGCAACATGTCCTCAATTGGATTATTTTATTGTTCACTACTACTATTATCATGATGAGTGGAATGCATTCTGTTGCTCATTGTTGTGGTTTAAGTCCTGCCACGCAGCCCACTCACTCCCCCCCTCCCCCTTCTCCCTCAGGGGCCTGAGGGATGGGGAGGAGAATCGAAAGAACACAACTCCCACAGATTAAGATAAGAACAGTCTATTAACTACGGTATAACACAACCCACTGCCACTACCACCAATAATAATAATGATAAAGGAAATAAGAGAATACAACAGCTCACCACTGACTGATACCCAGCCTCACCCCAGCAGAATCTCCAGCCCTTCCGAGTAACTGCCAGTTACATCCTGGGCATGACGTGCTGTGGTATGGAATACCTCTTTGGCTAGTTTGGGTCAGGTGTCCTATCTCTG
>WYDI02011853.1:0-19360 GCA_009867235.2 Psittacus erithacus
TTCCAGGTAACTGCCCGTTACATCCTGGGCATGACGTGCTGTGGTATGGAATACCTTTTTGGCTAGTTTGGGTCAGGCGTCCTGCCTCCGCTTCCTCCTGGCTTCCCCTCCTCCCTGGCAGAGCATGAGGCTCAGAATGTCACAGTCCAACTGCTCTCTCAACTCATTCACCTCTCGACCCCTCTTTCCTTCTACGTCTATTTTTCCCAGCCATTCCCCCCTAGATCATAGAACAGTTTGGGTTGGAAAGGACCTTAATATCATCTAGTTCCAACCCCCCTGCCATGGGGAGAGATAATTCACACTAGACCATGTCACCCAAAACCCCATCCAAGCCGGCAGGGAACGCTGCCAGGGATGGAGCATTTACTACTTCTTTGGGCAGCCTGTTCCAGCCCCTCACCATCCTCACACTAAAGAACTTCTTCATTATATCTAATCTGAACTTCCCCTGATTAAGTTTAAACCCACTACCTCTTGTCCTATCACTATGGTCCCTGATGA
Source organism: Psittacus erithacus (assembly GCA_009867235.2). Classification (NCBI taxonomy): domain Eukaryota; kingdom Metazoa; phylum Chordata; class Aves; order Psittaciformes; family Psittacidae; genus Psittacus; species Psittacus erithacus. Next base: position 505 of record WYDI02011853.1, read on the forward strand.
AGAGTCCCTTTCCTGCACCCTTGCAGGCCCTCTTCAAATACCAGAAGGCTGCTGTGAGGTCTCCATGCAGCCTCTCTTTTCCAGGCTGAACAGCCCCAACTTTCTCAGCCTGTCTTCATAAGGAAGGTGCTCCAGTCCCCTGATCATCCTCGTGGCATTCCTCTGGACTTGCTCCAGCAGCTCCATGTCTTTCTTATGCTGAGGATACCAAAACTGCACACCATACTCTAGCCTTGCTAGAATCACTGCCCATGCTTCCACTGCATAACCATGAACCATGTACTTTCCTTTTGCCAGAAGCCTACCGGTCAGATGTTACTCATCAGACTGCAGGATCAAAGACTGCAGACTAAAATTTTTGTAATAGGTTTATCTTATAAAAAATTCACAACATAACTACCACAATGAGCCTATCGTGACTGTGCTGCTAAATACTATTAAAGTAACAATTATCAGCAACACTTAACTATTTGGATCTTTTTCTTAACGGATGTTATATGTATTTTGGCTATGAAGTATTTGGCAAGTACACCCAGCTAGTTCTTAGTATTTTCTGCTAACAGAAAACAATAAGCTTAAAAACAAGAGTCAAAGGTACTACTTCTGTATGGATATATTAATACCTAAACTGATAATGTGGTAAGTGTAAATGGCAGAGCACTTTAACCTTGCAGTGATTTTATCTCTCTGGAATACACCAAGACGGCGCTGAGCAAACAGATAAGCAATACATAGAAGTAGCTGACACAAAAAAGTCCTGATACCTGATCTTCAGTTTCCCCAGCAACTAGGTTGTTAGTCACCTTTTCTGAATCAACCTCTCTAACTCAGCACAGTACTACACATCCCAGCTGGCGTAAGTTTATACTCTTTGCGGCTCACATTCCACTTTCAGCTGTACCAGCCCATTAAATTATGTGTAATTCTTTAATTATATATTATTATTTACATACACAAGTCTAGTTACTACCATCATAAATAGACAGGGTGCAAAAAGCTTACAAATTTGTTTTCATTATACCAACAATTTAGACTGCTGACAGGAACAAGTATGTCCTTGGCACCACTGCTTTGTTGACTGCTTCACCCATACCCATTTTAATAAAGTGTCCTTTGAGGCACTTTATCTTCCTTTATTTTATTCCCACGGATTCATCACACTTGATCCTGCAGTCATTTACTGACGTGTGGTGAGTGCAGGCAGCCTTCACCAGGCCAGGTTATACCCTTGAACACAAAACCAAAGCAAATGCAGGAAGAACACAGGAAGCAGAACCCACGTTCATAACCTGGCTATGATTAAAAAATAAAGAACTAAAGGATGGTACCTTTGCGAGCTCTCCATGAGTTATTTACAGTATTCACTGTCAGGGGAGCACCAGAAAATTTGGCATAAGCCTGCAATAAAGATTATGGGGAAGTAAGGCCGGTGCATAAGAGAAGTGTAAGACAGCACTTCAGGAGTTGTTTTAAACAGCTGCGGGCACCGAGGACCGACTCAAAGGACACGTACCGATAGGTGTATTCGGTTTTAGTCGGTCGTCTGATGCACTTCTAGGCAATGCCGGCGGCGCAGGCCGAGGCCAGGCAGCCCTTCGCAAGGCACGATGCCCTCAGAAAGGGCAACAGCCCAGGACACCGCTGCCGCGCCGCTTCGCAAGGCCCCACTGCGGGCTCATCCGCCCTCACCTCCCACCCACCCCCGGCCGAGCACGGCGGCAGCGGCGGCCCCTCGCCCAGTACAAGACTCGGCCTAGGACGACGAGGCGGGCGCGCCCCGCGGCGCCGGCGCCGCCTCTCCCGGGAGGAAGAGCGCCGCGGACAGCTGTGCCGGAGGCAGGCGAATGCCGGGGCGCCGTCTCTCCCTCCCTCCCTCCCTCCGTCCTTCCCTCCCAGGGCAAGTGGCGGCCAACATCAGTTACCATGACGGTTAGAGACTCCGGGTGCACGGACGGCAGCCCCCAGCCGCCTCCCCAGCAGCTCAGCTCCATGGGAGCCGCCATCTTGTCCGCCGTCCACACCAGAACGGCAAGCGCGGCGCTGCTGCCCTCGCATGGCGACGCCTGAGGGCCCCCTGCCGAGCCCCGGGGAAGGCCGAGTCGCCGGGTGGGCCGTGGCCATGTGGCCGGGAGGCGGCGGGGGGCTCCCGTGTCACGGTGTTCGAACCCAGCCGACCGCCGCCGCCGGCTGCCGAGGTCGCAGGGCGAGGCCGCTGGAGGCGTCGCTGGGGGTAGGGGCGTCGGCTGCTCCAAGCCGTTTACCTTTGAGGAGCCACCGCCTGCCCTGAGGCGCCATCATTTTACTCGGGGGCCTCTGCTGCTGCAGTGCTTGACCCCAGCTCTCTGACTCCGTGACTACACATGAAACTGTGACTTTCCAAAAGAGCAAACATTGTGGCTTTCGAGCAAATGTGAAGATCAGTCGCCAGGAATTTGTCTTTAAGGAATTCTGATCATATGGTACCAGTTTTGACCAGGTTATAATGATAACCCTTTCAGTGTGTTTTTTTGCTGTGGAATATTAGAAGCATCAGATTGTCAGCTGTTTCATTTCAGCGTTGGTGCAGACATGCCAGAGCATGTCTATATATTACATTAAGTAAAATGCTTCCATCCTTCCCACACAATTGACTTAAAAAGCCCCTGTGCAGACCACCCTTATTCATGTCTTCTGTGTATGAAGAGATGAGGAGAACGAGGTCAAAGTTTCATCTATCCCTCACCCCAGATCAGTGGTTTCAGATCTGCATGAATTTTGTGGCAGAAACATATAACAAATTTACAACACAGATCTTGAGGTCGTTCTGCTCTAGTTTATGAGGACCACAGGAGAGGAAACATGTATCCATTTTTTTCTTCAGAAATAAACACACCACTGGCAATGTTAACAGTAGGGGAAAAGAAACAATCAAACAAAAAGAAAAACCGCACAACAAAAACCGCTTTTTTTGTTTGGTTGGGTTTTTGGTTTTTTTTTTTAACTGCTAAATTTCTTCTCGTAAAGAAGTACTTAAGGTACATATTCTTAAGGACACCTTTCTTCTCTTTTCTGCCTTACAGGGACCAGCTAACTTCTAGTCACTGTCTGTAAGTACTTTGCTTTGGCCTGATTCCTTCACTGGGATGTGCAAGGGAGGTTCCAAACTGTGAACAGCTGTGATCCCAGTCATCTGTTTCTGTAAGGAGGATGAGCTGGCAGAACCTTCTTAGGCAGGCTGCAAGAAGGCTTAGGAAGTAAATGTAAGAGTAAACTTCCTTTGTGTTGCCTTAGGGCCCAATTCATCTCTGTGCTGTTCTGGAGTCCAGAGCACAGATGGAAGGCAATCTGCATCTTCCCTCCCCCATCCAAAAGCTCTTCAGGAGCTTTTTTCTCTTGGTTGACTGACTGGAATTCCTATTAGTGTAAATGAAAAGTTAATAAGTGCATCGAGAATGGATATGTGCCTTGACTTGAAAAAGTAGAGCTTAAATCCAGTCTGTGTTTCTGAAAAAGCAAAATTTCTTCTGAAACCCATGTTTGAAACCCTATGTTCTACAAAATTTTTATGAAAATGTGGCAGGTTTAATCCCAGTAGTGTTGACACAAATATGGAAGGATGTGGTTTAGAGCTGATATTTCACTTTCATTAACTAAAACTCTACATCTTAATGGACTCTTGCCCATTAATCCTGATTTTTAATCATCCATATAATTCCATAAAAACAGTGAGTCTCCTGATTCATATTAGGAGCAAAATACGAAAGCTGAATTAAGCAGCAGGCATTCCTTTCTACTTCCCCTTCCTCATTACTTGGGGTCTGAGCAGGTCATGGACACTTCTGCAAGGCAAATTCTATAATGTTGGCAGCTTCTCTGTATCCTACATGCTTAGAATTTTACTGATTTATGTAAACTAAACAGGAAAATATTTTAAAAATTGAGGTTACCTGCAGATTCTACATATAAAATTAAACTCATATATATTTCTGTAAGAAACTTACTTGCAAAATGTTACTGGCTTTATGAAAGTCTCCTTAAAACCAAAATGCCTTAATAATCACATTTTGATTCTTATCCAAGATACTAACCTCCAGTAAGTTAAACTGGAGTATATACTTCAGATAAATACACAAGAATGCGAAGGCAATAGCCCCTTCCAGACAGCAGATAAACATTATACTTTGTGAAAATTCTTTGAAGAATGTTGTGCTTGAATACAAAATTCCTTTCAGGAATATATCTGTAACATTCTCCAATAATAATACTCATCACAGAAATGAAAACTGGAAAAATTACAGTGGGCTTTATGTGTACTAGCTAAGTTCATCTAAACATGGATTTAAGCTTCTGTTTATAAACACTGCGAACTGGTTCCCTTCTATTATATTGTATTCTGCAGCATGCTGTATTTGCCAGTATTGCTTCCATGTGCATTCTTGGCAAATAAGCACAAAGAATAAGCAGATGTAGAGCAAGAGCAGAATATGACCCTCACAAAAATAACCAATACATAAAATACTACAAACAAGACTCTCCTCCCAATAAGGTTGATAAGCACCAGTGCAAGAGACTTCTCTGTAATTAAACGAGAAATGAAAATTGATTAGTTATAATTGTTTAACAAATGTTTTTGACAGAGAAGGGATTTTCTTTTTTCAAGAAAATATTTCTGATGTTTTGATAAACTCAAATAAATTACATAATAAATGGTTGCAGATAATTTATGGTGTTCTGTTAGGTGAATGCAAAATGTTACTATCCTTTTATCCCTTTCTTTTGTTTGCTTAGTAAATGCTTTAATACAGAACTGTGATGATTTTGCAGATGTGTTTGTATCGGGCATTTAAGCCTCTGTTTTCAAAGAATGCTCTTCGGTGATTTAATAGATAGTAGAGCAACATCAACACTGCTCTAACTCCATGTATTAACCTCTGCAGCATCTGTGCCACCTCCATCCTTTAGGCTGGGGAGTTCTGAACTGAGACAGAAGCTCCTAGGGAGCTTGTGGCACTGTAAGTTCTTCCTTCCTTTTTTGTTCCACACCCTTGCCTCCCGATCTACCGACTTCCCTCTTTCTCCCTGCCCCACAGTACTTGGCACATACCGCTCTGTTTTTCTCACTCCATTGTGCAGCCCTCTTGCCAGCCTAATGACACCACCATGTCATCCTGTCACTTAGCACTGCAGGGGCAAAGATAGTGAAAGTGAAGCCAAGGCATTTCCTGTTGTGTGTGGACATATATATGGAAGAGCAGCAGTGTGAGGAGGAAGCATAGCTCTGTGCTGGGACACACTGGATACAGGGGAGCACCGAGCCTCTCCATGGGCAGAGGAAGGAATGGGCGGCTGAAGAAGTGGTTTCTGTTACATGGAGAAGCTAGGAAAAGGGAGTGATACAAGGTATATACCAAGCAGGGCAGGTAACTACAGGGTGTGTGAGTATGGTCCTGCTAAAGGTGTTTGGAAATCTCAACGCAGCTGCGCTGTAGAGGAGCCAGCTCTCGTGCTCCGTGCGGGGAGCGGAGCCTTCAGTGTGCCCTGCTGCCCCTGCCCTGCAGTGTGCTGTTTCTTGCCTTCCCCACAATGAGCTCCCCAAGGGCTGAGCTCTGTGGTGCTTGTTAGCTGTGTACGCCAAGCCTGATGTGACTGAACATTATTCAACCCTGCTTTTCTCACTGAACATAAAATTTTCCTCCTATTGTTGCCTTTCTTTTTATGATGTAAACAATATCAGACAGTTAACAGCTATTGCAACTGCATGCTGGGTAGGTAGCAAACTGTGAGGGGACCAGCCATGACTTCCTGGGTTTCTTCTGATGTGACAGTCTGCAGGGCTGAGGCACAGAGAAGCACAGGACAAAGCGGGTGATGCAGCAGGTTGGGAAGACACTACATGCTGTCAGCTCCACAGGATCCTGTGGCAGACTCCTTCTGTGAGCAGGGGGGCTGCTTGATGGATGGTTTCATGTGGGCATGAAGATACTGGTGGCACTGCTCAGCCCCAAAGAGGCTTGCTCACTCGCTCACATGCTCCTTTTTCTCTCATCCTTTCTAAACATCAGTGATGCAGAGGTTAGAATTTTCTGAACTAGAGGGAAAACAGTGGGATAATGACATCCCGGGGTACACACAGTACTGAATATTGTTGTAGTTGAAAGCAGAAGGTTTTTTTAAAAAATGAGTTTGGTAAAGTCATCAGGTTTGGGGGTCTGTTAAGATAAGCAGCCTTTTCCAGTAGCCTCAACCCAGTCAGTTTGAGCGCTCCCAATGCTCCTGAACTCTCATAGTGAAATGAAGGAGCAGGTAAGACATTCCTCACTTTTCCAGTTAGAGTCTTCTAGAAACACAACCTGCCCGGTGTGCAATCTGCATGGCCTCTTTTGGTGACACTCTTACATGAGGAAAAGTGGAAGGGTTAAACTCCTCCCAAGACCAGACCTACGCACCAATACATCTCCACCTGTTTTTAATTCAATGCCGTTAAATACACTTCAGTTTCCAGGGCTCCTCAAAGGGCAGACTCCAGCCAGGGTCCTGACAAGTTGTTATTTTGCTGAGCCTCAGCAAGACTATGAGGGTGCTGAGGCACTGGCACAGGTTGCCAGAGAAGCTGTGGCTGCCCCATCGGAAGTCTTTAAGGCCAGTGGATGCGGCTTTGAGCAACCTGGTCTAGTGGAAGGTGTCCCTGTGGGTGGCAGTGGGGTTTGGAACGAGATGGCCCCTTTCAACACAAACCTCGTTCCGAGCTCGATCCCCGGCCTTTCCCTCCCTTGCGGACCACCTCAGGGCTCGCCCTTTCCCGGGCGCAGCCCTACCCCGCCCGCTCAGGAGGCAGGGGGAGCCCCGGCCAATGGCCTGGCGCCCGCCGCCGTCCCTCCCCGGACCGGGAGCCACCGCCTTTAAACTGGGGGGCCCGGAGCGGAAGGTCTGCCGTCCGGAGCCGCGCGCCTCGGCCCGCGCGTCATGGGGTGTGAGCGTGGCGCCGCTCTCCTACTCCTGTCTCTCTCCCTGCAGCTGTGCTCGGGCCGCGCCGCCTCGCCCGCTCCCCGAGGTAAGCATCCCGGCGACCCTGCTTCCCTCCCGCTAGCACCCTTGACAGTCCCCTCATTCATCTAGGACGGCTTTGGGTTTGCAGCGCCTTGTCGCCCCGGGAGGAAGCCCTGTGCCTGCAGGGAAGGCCCTGGGGAGTCGCCAGCTCCGCAGGCACGTGCACAGCCGCAGCCGTCGCGGGCAGCCTGGTCTGTGCTGGCCGGCGGGGAGCTGAGAGCGCCTGGGAGCCGCCGGCTGCCTTAGACCCCTTGGCTCGCCCGCCAGGGGGACCCGGAGGAGGTGGTGGTGTAGCCTCTCCATCATCCCCACCCCTGAAATAAGCAAAAGATGCTCTGGTTTGTAGAGGTGCTGGTAGGTATGCTGAGTATCTGAAGAGCACTTCTTCGGTTTCAAGTTCTCTCGAGAGGGGAGTTGCTAAGCTAGGAAAACTCCTTGGAAAATTACTTCATAAAATGCGCAAGAAAAATATTACCTTCCAAATCCAGAATTACTTTGGTAATATTATACACACAGTACATCTTTGTTTTAGAGCATGCATAAAGTGTGTGGTATTGCTGTTCAGCAGTAGCTTCTGGCTGGAGCCCGCTCGGCTACCGAATGCAGCAGCTAGTGTAACTTGATGCCGCTCCGGGAGCCTTAGAAACGTGCGTTCTTCTCTCTGCGTTTTTAACCCCTCCATTGTCTTACGAAATGATCTTTGACATTTTAATCGGCTACTTCATTTCTTATTTAAGTGAAGCAGATCTCAAAGATAGCTAATCAGATTAATTTACCTCTATTACCGAAAGCTTTTATTAAAGTCCTTCTTGAGGTAAACATTTCAGAAAATTGTTATATTGAGAAGTAAGGTATTGCCATATCTAAAAAAAAAAAAAAAATTGATGCAGATCTCCAGTTTGTAAGGGGCAGTGGCCTGTGAAAGATGTTGCTTTCAACATGTAAAGTGTAAGGGGCAGTGGCCTGTGAAAGATGCCGGTTTCAACATGTAAAGTGTTCACCTTGTTAACAGTCATCAGAAGCCATTGCAGTGGGGGTAGGGTTTCACTCCAGGTGCCTAAGCCATCATTACTTACCTTGACAAGTGCTGAACAATGTTAAGTTTACAGTCATTATGGTTAACTGTGAGCGGAGAAGAACCTTGGAGGGTCTCAAAAAGCTGGTGTGACATGGTAGCAGGATTAAAGGAAAGAAAAAAGTCTTTTATTTTAAACTCCATTCTCTTCTGTGCCGCTAATTTCACTCTTCCATGCCTCTGTCTCTTAGGGCTTTATGTCCTATCTTTTAGTTCTCATCTGAAGGGATAGCCTTGATGTTTTTGGGCAGATCTCCAGAGTGGTTTGCCACTGTCTCAAGGTGTAGCTGATGCCTTGTTAGCATTTTCATGGGAGGTTGAGCAGCTCCCTTCTAAAAGTCACAGGAAGCAGATGAGGGAAAGAATTCCTGGTCAGCCTCATGAGTGGGCTCTGTTTAGCCCCGTAGGTATGCATGCTTGTGCTCAGAGGCATGCCCGAGTCTTCACTTTCCCTGCATGGATTGAAAACAGCTGCTTGTGCCTTAAAGCACTGGCAGTCCTTTTCTATCCATTTGTTTTAAGTCTAGCATTCCAGAGAGACGAAAAGTGAAAGATGAGATTCTTCTAAAGATTGAATCTGAAATACTTGTGAATCTTTTTTTATCTTGTTCCTTCCAAACAAGCAATTGTCTCTGTAAGGTCTAAGAGCTTTCTCTCTCCCAGCTCTACTGAGGATATAAAATTACTTTGCATAACTCCATTGCTCTTCTGCTAGCCACTTTTGCTAGCATGTGTGTAATTTACATGGGCTGCATCTGCATGCCAGTCAGTAAAAATATGCCAAGAGAGGGTTCCATAACACGGTGCTGAAGGATCCAGTTGAAGCAATGTGCTTTATAGAACATAACTACCAAACCAATTTGAGCATTGGTTTCAATATGCAAATTTCAGCGAACGTTTTCCATGAGGTTAGGCAGACATTTGCCAGTGTTTAGTCATTACTTTGGTAATACCTCTCCTATATTTTTAAGTGTTTGACTGTAGCGAGATTAATTAGTCTCACAGAAATTGATAAAAAATCTGCCAACAGACCTAGAAAGATTAGATAAAATGTATAGCTATATTTTATTCTATCTGAGACTTAAGTACGGTATTGTGGTGCTCTAGCTGAGAAGATACAGCTCTATTTTATGAATTATTATTACTTGCAAAATGCTTTTGTACACAGATGTGAGTTGCATTTCGATTTCTTGCTTGGGCAATTGCTTTGGTCTTTGTACCCTGAGCACGATAAAATGCCCAGCCTTTTGCCTCTGCTGTCTGGGTCACTGTTTTCAGTGAGAGCAACAGTTGTCCTGGGATGCTGTAAATATGAACTGATTGAAAAAGAAGTCCTTTGATCAGATCCATCTCAGATACATGTTTCTTACTTGTTTGACAACAGTATTATAAGTGCATGCAAATCAAGGGCCTGATTCTTATTGTATTGTGTCCTGGAAACTATCCATAGTCATGGGATCCTTGGACCTAATACAGGTGTAGACTTAAGCAATGATCTGTATTTCAATGGTTTCATGAAATGAAAGGAAAGATCTCTTTATTTTGGGGAATTACATTATTGTCTAGATGAATGGATGCTCCAGAATGAGCAGTGGAAGCGGCGTGAACCCAGGGCCTAATGTGAGGTTTTATACCCCATGGCTGAGTGTAGGTCTGTGCTCCTATGGGATTGTCCTGAGTGTTCTTCAGTCTCCTCCTGCTTGTAGCGTATGGAAACACTGCATTGGTAGGATGACCCCATCATCTTAGCTGATGAAGACAGCTTTGAGGTCATGCTGGGTAGAAAGGACTCCTATCCAAAGTTCCATTGGCTTTTGGCCTGGAAAACTTAAGTGGCACAACCACAGGCTTCAATCAAGGTAAGGCACAATGTGCTGTCATGTGCTTTTGCTGTCTGCCTGGTGTTTAGGGCTCTTCTCCAGTGGCAGCTCTAGAGTATTTTGCTGGTGTGTGAGAAAAATATGGCTCAGCCATGGCTGAGCCATAGGCCTATGGAATGGTGGTGGTATACGGTATATGGTGGCTAAATGGGTGATTATATTTAAATAACACTTGTGCATAGTCATTCACCAGACTTTATTGGAAGGGTATAATATATACACTTCTTCAGTAACAGTGGGTTGGAATAGGAGATTTTCAAAAAGCCTAGTGGAATAGTTTATTGATTTTTGAGACATCATGGATTTAGGAACATTGAGGAAAACCCCAGTTATTGTTTCAGTGCTGTAAGGGGAGGTAGCTGATGTATACATGTGAGTATAATGTCATATATATGTCATAATGCTCTTCACTGATGCATTGTGCAGAAATTGCAAGAAAAATTTGAAATGGCTTTTATGGTGCCTTCAAGTTTGTTTTTTTTTGTTTTTTTGGGGGTTTTTTTTTTTTTGCGTCAGGTCTATTTTTCTTCATCTGTGCCAGAAGGAAAAGAGAAGTCTTATTTATATAATATAGCTTCTTAGATGTCAGTGAACTGAGAAGGAGCTTATGAACATCGTATTGCTTACTTTGCTTTTCAGAATTTTAACTGGTGCACTATAGATGTCATCAAAATGGTTCTTAGGATAAGTGCACTGGAAATCTGAATTTTTTGATGCTGGATTCTCAGTGTAATTGAAATGTGAACACAAGCATCTGATTATGATAGCAGAAATAGGTTAAAAAGCTTTCTGCTGAGGTGCATCCTCAGAAGAGAAATATTTTATAGCTCTACCTGCAAATACTGAGTACTGCAGTTTGAAGACTGGATATTTCTGTATTAGTAACTTGCCAGTAATTCCTGTTTAAAAGAAAAAAAAGTTGCTAAAAGATAATCCATTGCAACAAAATCTGTATGATATTTTGACAGACTCCTAGAATAGTTTTCGTTGGAAGGGACCCTTAAATATTATGTAGTCCATCCCCCCTGCTATGTGCAGGGACACGTTTCACTAGATCAGGTTGCTTTAGATGTCCCTGCTGATGCCGGAGGGATTGGACTAGCTGATTTTTAAAGCTAATGTTACTAATTTTTGTTTTCATATTATTTATTTTAGGTAGGACAACTTGGGTTCATTTTAAAATATCCATATGGAAACAGCAAAGAGCATACAATCTGCAGTGGTTGACTTCAGACTGCATTCTTCTTTGGTCATTTTTTTTTTTTTAATTGCTCTTGAAACTCGCTTATTTTTCAGTTTTTGATCTTCTTCCATATTCCAATGAGAGAGTGGTAACAAACTTCTTACAACAAGCGCTTAGCGATCCTACCCTGAATGATGTGTACTTGCTTTCATCGTTCAAACTGCAGCCAAAGAGCACAGCCACTGTATTTGGCCTCTATTCACCAGCTGACAACAGCAAGTATTTTGAATTTACAGTAATGGGACGGCTGAATAAAGGTGAGTTGTTTAAAGTATGCATGAAGTATTGTGGGGGGAAAACTAGTGTTGGATCCATAGTTATTGGCGTGTCACGGATGTTGAAAACCGTGTTATTAACCTTTGTGCTTGAGTAATTCCTGTTGCATGCTGTCACCATTTAGGGTCGTCCCCCAACCCAAGGTAAAATTGTTGGTTACATCCTCTCTCACTCCCCTTCCCTTTCCTTTGTCTTGCTGGATGCTGCTCTTTTCTGCCCAAGGGAAATTGACCTGACAATCACCTGGTATCTCCACTATGCTCTGAGCAATTGTGAGAAAGGAGTTTAAAAATGTAGTATGGAGAAAGGAGTCAGTTTGGGGCTCTTTTTTTTTTTGGTTTGTTTTTTTTTTCTGTCCCTTTTTTATTTTCCCCCTTGGGACAATCGCTGGTTCTTATTACTTAGGAATGCGAGGGATACACGCACATGCCGCCTCATGCATATGAAAGGCAGGTTTTTGTTTTGCTGACTGTGGAGGTTATATGTGACTATGAACGACAAACATTCCTAGCACTTGCAGGATCTTTTGGGTGAATTCAGGTGTGTGTTCTCCTCTTACTGAAATTATTTAATCAGGAATCGGAGTAGGAACTTCAGCTGACTTTAAGATATGGAGAGCTTTTATTGCTGTCTAGACCAGACCTAGGATATATTGCAATTTTAAGGTTCAGTAAAAAATTGATGAATGATGCAAATTAATGTTGTGCTGTTGACGTCACTACTGCCATGATAATTTGCTGCTGCAAATATTGTAAGCAGGTAGCTAAGTACAGTATACTAAGAAACTCTACTCGTAAACTTTAGTTCATATGTAGGAAAATGATTCTGTGTGCTGAGGAAAAGCACACCTTTTGCTTGGGAAATGTAGAAGAATGAGTTAGATATAATGTTGGTAGTTTCATCACGTCTGCCAAAGTCCCTCTGAGCTTGGGGAATAAGAGCATTTGTCCTGTGTGTGTGTGTTGGGGGTGGCCACACAGCCTTATCGGTGTCACACAGTTGCTAACACTGACTTACCTAATTGGTAAAGAAATCACACATACATCCCCTCTCTCACTGCTGCTGTTTCATACACACACAGTTGTGTGTGTGTAAATTTTATATATAGGTCTGCATAGGTGCACGCAGAAATATGTCTATAACCATACAGTTGCGAATACATCAAACTCTTCTTTTGACATTCAAGAATACCTGCATAACTGATTGTTAGTGATATGTTTTAACAAACAGAAGAGATGTACTGAGGGAAGGTTAGATGTTTTCCTTTGGTTTTGTCCTCAGTATGTTAGTGTTGTATTTGAGAAGTGCCTGTGACAGGATGGTGGCATATAGGTAGGCAACAACATGAAGAAACTTATCTTGTCAGTGACCAGTGTTGAGTTGATGGGGAAGATCTGTAACCTACCAGTTGTAGGGATCTCTTTGCCTCCTTATTACTTCAGTACACCTTGTTGAAGGTATATAGTAGTTTGTACATAGTAGGTGGTATTTACACAAGTGATTTCTTTGGAAGTGTCATGTGTCCCATATGGCTACTTTATGCAGTAAGTTAAACTGCATCCAGGAAATCATTGAGCTGAGAGTTTGAGGTCAGGCAATGTTGCCATCTTAGCAAAATGCAGGGTCTAAATATCTATGGTTTTGGAAGGATGCATATATGCATAGTGCTTTCTTTGCATGGTATTTTCCCTTATGTGCCCAAATCTGATCTAAGTAGCCCAAAGCAGGCCTTAGTTATCCTTTATAAAGCGCCACATTGACAGCTGTGTTTCAAATGGTTTGTTCTGGTTTTGTTGTGGTATATCTGATAGTAAAATGCTCATAATGCTGAAATGTTTTTAAAGCACAGGTCTGAATTACTGGACAAGTGCTCAACTTATTTTAGTTAGACCAATGTACTTTTCAGAGGCAAATTTTTTGTTGTTGTTTTTTTTTTTTTAATGATATGGAACAAACAGCGATAAGTGCGTAACAGTGATGTAATAATTTTGTGAAGCAGTTTGTGTTTATTTGTAGGATTACTAATTTTATTTAAAATCTGCTTCTTAAATAGTACAGGTGAGCCACTTACTCTAAGGAATGTCAGTGTAGAATATTGCATTAGCAAACACATAATGCAGGGCTTGGATGAGTTAAATCTTATAGAGGCAGAGGCAAAATCTCCCTTCGAAAGCCTACTCTAGTTTGCCAGATGGATATTTGGCTCTGCCTGAGGAAGGAATATTTGAGCCTCCTTCCAAGCCAGACTGCTTTTTGTCCCAAAATTATTCTGGCAGGGTCCATTATGTCTGCCACCATCTTTTCTTTCTTTCTCTAGCTTACAACTGTGTTTGATCATTCTGAATGCCAGGGCCAAGATCCAAAGACCTTACTTTCATATGACCAGGCGTGAGTAATATTCACACAAATATAATGCCTGCAAGGTGCTCTCTCCTGCCTGATCTTTGAGGTTGCCAAGAAATGCTACCTTTTAGCAAGTTACAAGTGACCTCATGCATCTTTGTGGAAATTTCAGCTCTGGCAGTGTCTTGACATAGACAGCAGTAAAAATGTTCCTGATACTGATCACAGCTGCTCAACATTAGCACTAGCATAGACTCTAAAGATGGAGGCATACCCTGACCTATTCATGCTGGTGTAAATCTGGATTCTTTTAATCCTTAGGCTGAACAATTAGAAAAATAGTAGGGAACATGTACTCAGTAACTCAGAAGGTCACCAATAAACAGAGGTATTGCAGCATCAGAGGGTACATTAGTAGTTGAGAGATGGAAAGCTAATTTGTTAAATGAATAGAAATGGGATGAATTCAGTAGGTGTTATTAGCTCTGAACCTAGTAAGAGTTTTTCCCTTCACTCTATCCACAATTTGTAGTTTACCTCATGTTAATGTAGGTCCTCCATGAATGTCGGAGTATTTGTGAGCTCTTCCTTGATGCAATATTAGCAGCCCTCTGGACTTCAAAGAGATATCCACAAGAGCCAATACTTAACTGTTCACATGCCCATTGTCTGTGCAGCTTGACCGTCTCAATGTACATAAGTTACCATGAGGAAATAAGAGGCATACAGGCTAGTGATCAGTGGGATCTTTGAAACAAGGTCTGACTAATACTGTAGAGCAGTTAATATACTCTCTAGATGCGCTCAGCTTGTTGCTTCTGAAGATACGCATTAGCAGAGCCTGGGAGAGATTTTGTAGAGAGAATTAGCTAGTTGGTCTAAGATCCTGGCTTACCAATACCATTTCCTTGGGAAAGAGATATTTTTTTAAATATTACGCTGTAAGAGTTTTTGTTTGCTGTTGTGTTTTTTTGAAGGTGAATTTTACTTCATAAAATGAAAATTTGCTGTATGAATTATCAAGTAGGTCTTTCACTAATGCCTTAAAAAATAGTTGAGAAGGGCTTAGTCATCTCTAGGGGTGGAATATGTCTTCTCTGCATTATATTTTCTTTTTACTGTTTGTTGCAGAGAAATGCTGGTTACTGGCTTGGACTTATGCTTACTTTTCTTTCTTTAACGCTGCATTTGGATACACTGTCAGATGGCCTCAATGCAATATGCATCACTGAAACTGATTTTTCTAGTTGTACATTTCTGCTGTAGAGCATTTCTAAGTCTATCAGGTATGTACTTGCCAAAGTGCTGTCTGCAAGCTGTCTGTTGCACCCTTTGCTTTTACCACTTGTATTTTGGCCTGTAAAGTGACTTTGGCTAAGCCAGTTAGAGAGGCCTGGACAGAGCAGTGAAATACACTTTGCAGGCAGCAGTGCTTTAAAGATGGGGAGTCATGCAAGATTCCTAGTAATCCTACTCTAAAAGTCAATGTCTCATTATTACCATTTATTTCTGCATATGGAATGCATTTACAAAAGCTGACATGTAGAAAAATACCAGAAGAATTGCAGATTTCCACATGACCTTTCTTGACCAACCTTGGGTTATCTGCTACCCTCTGATAGTCCTTCTGTGTATTTTGTACTAGTGGTGCTGCGCTATCTGAAGAGTGATGGGAGGCTGAATTCAGCGATCTTTAGCAATGTCCAGCTCGCTGATGGGAAACCCCATGCTCTCATCTTGTGGCTGAGCGGCCTGCAGCAGGGATCAAGCACAATAGAGTTGTATCTGGACTGCCTGCAAGTAGGTGCCATTCAGGACCTGCCAAAAGCATTTTCAGCGCTGTCTCAGATGTTGGCAGTGGTAGAGTTGCGCACTTTCCAGGAGAAGCCACAGGTGAGTGGAAAAACTGGGAGCAGGCCGAGCACTTAAAAGGATCACCAGGGATCCTCTGGATCATTGTCTCCAGACCTCAGCCCATGTAGTGGCCGAGCTCTGTACAATGTGCTTCAGTAACCTGAGTATTAACTTATGAAATAAATATAAGTTCCATATAGAGCAGGTGAAATCTTAGTTTCATTGAACCCTGTAACAGTTATGCTGTTTGTTTGAAACACAATTTTTAGCTTATTAAAAAAAAAGTAAATTGCTGCCTGTCTTATTTCAGGCCAGGTTTCTTGGGGATTGAACCTTTTGCAAGGATTTAGCTGATGCAGTAATGGCAGCTCTTCATCAGCTTCTAACAGCTGTCCAGTATGAGCAACCCTTTGCTGCGTAATGTGGCTTTCTGCTTCATGATAAGCCACATGGACTAAAAAGGCAAAAGAAGAGGGGGACTCACATGGTGTAAGAGTCCAGTCCCCATATGTTTGACTACAGTAGCGTTTTTTTAATGTCTGAGGTTCACATAGCTTCCTGTCACCTCCATATCAACAGTCTGAGGTGAACGATGTCTTCTACAGATAGCTTCTGTTGTTGTTGATGCAAAATATGCATTAGAAGGTGCAAAGGCATTCTGCCTCCAAGGTTTCCCCATTGCTTTGTTTCATTTTGGGCTTTGTTTCATTCCTGTTTATATGGAGGATTGCTAAGCTGCCCATGTTCCTTACATGAATGTAAACCTGATTGGGAGTGGCAGGGGAAATTTTACTTTGGTTTCAGTTCAACAACAACAACAAAAAAATCATTCTTCTATGTCATGGATATAAAAATATGTGAACTTCCTGGTACATGAGATCATATGAATCAGAATAGTAAAAAAAAATAAAGTTCAGAATAAAACCACAGCTATGTGAAAGTCTGCAAAGCAAAGCTTAGGAATTTTATTGCAATTCAGATGATGATGGGTGGTCCTGAAGGGGATGGTGTAGGAGCTCTGCTCAGGAAATGGACAACCTCTCTAAAAAAATAATTTACTTTGTCTGATATTTCACACTTTTTCCATTGTCCAAGAATTGTAAACTCTGTTTTTCTTGTGACTCCAGGATGTACTAGATGAGCTGAAGCTGGTAACTGGAGGAACGCTTGCCCAAGTGGGGAACCTGCAGGATTGTTTTCTTCAACAAATTGAACCTGTTCCTCAGTACACTGGTAAGGCCTGCAACTAGAAGTTTAAATTATTCCTTAAGATCCCAGTGCAAGAAGCTAATATGATGAATATTAAAAAGGTGGAGAAACTCTAGAGATAAGTAGTAACAGTTGTTTGACTGAACTACAGCCATGATAATTTCCTGAAAATGTTTTAGAAATAGCTCAGTTTGGACTCAAACCAGTCACTGTTGCTGGTGATAAAGCAATGAGGAGTGTTCCTAGTGAAGGAGAAGTCTTAATTATTAAAAGAGGCTTTTTAGCGTAATTTAGAAGACAGACTTCTGTGGTTATGATCTGTTGGTGTCAGCTTAATAATATTTTAAGTATTCAAGTTGCAGACACGAAGCAGTCCTAAGTGTGATACTCTGCTACAGGCTTAGTGAAAATAGGTAGATAGAGTAGCAAGACCTGTCAATGTACAGTACAATGGCCAGTATTCATCTTTTGATCACTGGAGTGTACCCAAGAGGGTAGGAATGGGACATGAAGAAGGACGCAGGAGACTGCAGAACGTGTTGGAGCTACAGCTGCAGAACCCATGGGTGCAAGAGGGGAGAGCCATCACAAGGCAGCCGCTAGCCCTGCTGCAAGTTAGCCAAGGCTTGTGTCACCTGCTGAACTGGAAACCTGCTCCAGAACCAACTCCTTTTCTGCGTGTGCTGAGCATATGGAGACTGAGCAGGGAACAGGGAGGAAAGGAAGTAGCTGAAGCGTACTGAGATGTCTGCAGGTCCCCAGGAGCTGGGTGAAAAATCTCCTGTGATGGGCAAAGATACCGTCTAACCTCTCATAGGAAACCTGGGCTAGACTGCCCCATCTGTACTCCTTCTTAATCCCTGTTTGTCTGCCTTTCTGCTGTGGGTGTGAAGGAGAAGAATGGAGAAACACACTGTGTGTCCTGTATGTTAATATGTGACAGCTGGGCAGGGGAAGAAGTGAGTTCCAGGTTTGAAATGGGTTCACTAAGAAGTTCTCTCTCTCACACCATTTCCTGCCTCCCCTGCCTACTCCCCTCCTCCCCACCCCCACCCCCCAACCCTGCAGCTTTGCTACTTTTGATTAGAATAGAGTCAAGATACACAAATTTTATATGAGGGCATCCTGAGTATATTATACGAATGTAGGAGTCAGTGGTGTGCAGCAGTAACAGAATCTGTTTTGCCTTTTAATTATTTAAATCCTCAATTGTATGTACTTCTGTTTTCTTGCTCGTTAACGTGTATATCTGGGCAAAAAATAGAGTTCTAACATCAAAGATCTGTCTTTTTCCCCTAAATCGACAGACATTTACACATAGAAATCAAGGGCAATTCAGTGTTTCCTCCTCTAGAAACCTGCGGCTCTATGAATGAGGTTTCCAGATTGCAGACTTGCAGCTTTCTCGTTTATAACTTTTTGCTTATTAACCAATAATACAAATGGCAGTAACACAGAGACATATTGTCTCTCCCTGGCTGAGCCTCTCAGATTCTCATTGCTTATTACCTTCAAGTGGAATTAGTATCATATTAATAGTAAAACAACTTACATGAATATATTCAAAGTCTACATAGTCAAATCCACTAAAAGAAAAGTGCGAATGTTCCAACAGCAATATTAACTCAGCTGCATTGCACTTTGTGTATGCTTCATGGTGTCCTTTTACAGGAGCAATATATCAGAAAACCACAATTTGCTTCAGCGAGAAAAAGCTGGAATGCAAATGCTTAGCTGTATAGGGACGTGAGACCTATGTATCTTGGTAAAAGCATGTGGGTTTGTATTAATTGGAAAAAATTTGGAAAGCACTGGAGGAAAGAGGGACCCAAGGAAGCTGAATAATATTTAAGGATTACCTCCTGCAAGCTCTGTGGTGATGCATCCCAACAAAGAGGAAGTCAGACAAAAATGCCAGGAGGCCTGCGTGGATGAACAAGAGCTCCTGGA
>WYDI02011855.1:0-32456 GCA_009867235.2 Psittacus erithacus
CCAGCGCCTCAGCACCCTCACAGGGAAGAGCTTCTGCCTAAGAGCTCCTCTCAGTCTCCCCTCTGGCAGGTTAAAGCCATTCCCCTTGGCCTGGAATTATGACCCAAGGAAATCTGTGCTTCAGACAAGAGAGTGAACTCAAATGCACACCCATGAAACCCACCTCCTTCTCAAGTCACGAAGGGCAGGCAATTACCTGCAGCTCATAAACAGCACTGGAAACCATCCAGGACAACAACAGCGAGCCCCGGGATGCCCACAGCAATACTCAGCTGGGCACCACTTCCCAGGGCATGGCTGTGTTTCACATCAATACATCACCTCCTCATCTGACACAGGGGCAACTTCACCTACCTGCTTTGCCCAGGTTAAACTCAATGGAAAGCCAACCCCTGCCAGGTCCTACGTGCTTCCCACCCAGCAGCCATCCCATCTACCCAGAACCACTTCTGAAGATGCTTCTAGCTCTCTGGCTGTAACTGAATACCCTGAGAGCAGCTGGCCATGAGCTCAGCCAAACAGATGATGTATTACAGTGCAATGGAAGGTTCTGTTGAAGAACCAGCTTTACTCAGAAGGGACTTTGTAACCTTTACACTAAAGGCAAGACTTGTTATAGAAATCATCACCCAGATTCAGAAGCCTGCCCAACACCTGGTGCTGTGCCATGGTGTGCTGGAGCAAAGGTGTAACCGAGCCTCAAACCCCTTGTTAAACTAGTCCCAGAAGCTGAGTCAGCAGAGCACACCACAAAGCACTGCCTCTGATACACCTTTTGTCTCCATGGGCTCCATTCTCCAACTATAAAATAGAAGCCACCAGCCATCCACAGCTTCCCAAGTGGAAAGCCAGGTTCAGGGATGCTCCCAGGGCTGCAGACACGAGGCAGAGCACGTCACCTCCCTGCTGTCACCACTCGCTGTTACCGGTGTGGAGCAGACAGAAAGCTGCCTGGGGTCCGCTGACACCCACTGCACTCTGCCCCGTGCACAACCATTCATGTGCACTGGGAAGGGGGCTCAGTGCTGTCATGCACAAATCCTGGAGTGCCTGGAAAGCACCATGATGGCCTGGGATGACACTGTTGCAGAAACGCAACAGAAATCCCTGACACCCAGCAAACATCAATGGTCTCAGGTTGCTTATTCATGTCCATGTGCCTCCCTGTGCAAAGCCACCACACCACCAAACCCAAGATGTTCTCACACTGTGGTAAGAAGGGAAATGAGAGCAAAGGGATAAAAGGACTCCAGAGAGGACAATTTAAGTGGAAGTTTAGAAATATAAAAAGCCTGCGTGTGCACAAAGTCCTCATCTTTGCTCAAGTACAAAGGATTTATTTTGGTACTACCCAAGGACCACATTAAAGGCAGCCACAGGGATGTGAAAAGTAGGGAATGCAGAAGGAGAAGAAGGGAAGAGCTTTCTGGGACCACCAGCACCAAGGGGAATCGTGCTAAAGCTTTCCTCCAAGCATATTTCTGGGGATGTGTAATGCTGGCAGAACACCAAGAGACAAGAGTTTATTGAGGGAAAGTTTCTGGATGCCTGATGAAGTCAGTGTAACAGCTACCAGGGTTACAACAGCCACTGCAATGGGAGGGCAGTGCCTGCTCTGCAGTGGAGCCAAGGGAAAGCAGGCCAGAAGCTCTGGGTGGGAGGGCAAACAGCAAGGACCTGCAAGGGGGACTCTACCCAGGGCCCCCCTGTTACTGCAGGGTCCCAGCACCTTGCTTGTCCCCTCTGCGGGCTCATCAGCATCTGCCCCCCTTGCTGCTAAAACACTGCTCTGAAAGACAGGAAATGCTTGCGAAGAGGAGATGCTGCTGCCACTTGTGACCTATGAAGCCTCCTGCAGCTCCCCAGAAGCGTGTCAGAAACCTCCTCTGAGCTGCAGGAGTATGTGGTAGCCGGTTAAGAAACCCACTGCCACCTTAGGCAGAAGAGCCTGTGCACAGAGAAACAGCCCCAGGGCAGACCCTCTCCTGACCCACTTTTCAGATGCTATGACCTTGAGGATCTCTCCCCATGCTGACATCTTCAGGTGATACTGTGATCTCCTGTGAGGACCACGTGGCACTTAGAACACATCCTTACCTGCACGCATGTAAAGAGCAGGTAATGAAGTTGCAGCTGATGGCTTTGGTAAATAGGAGCTAACCTGGTAAGATTCTTATAGTGAGGGACGCTCCAGATTA
This sequence comes from Psittacus erithacus, assembly GCA_009867235.2. NCBI lineage: Eukaryota > Metazoa > Chordata > Aves > Psittaciformes > Psittacidae > Psittacus > Psittacus erithacus. Next base: position 2,199 of record WYDI02011855.1, read on the forward strand.
ACACAGCTGGCTGGGAAACAGGTTTTGCATCTGATATTCCTCAGGAAAAGCAGTGAGAAAACAAGCACAAGACCTCAGCAACCAGCAGGACAGCTGAAGTTTTATCGGAGTCCTATTAATGGCTCAGCTATCAGGCAGGAAGGGGTCCAGCACTGACACAGAAGCAATAAACACTTCCAGGAAGATGGCTCATGGTGCCCAACCCCTTACCTTGCTATCGAGCTTCTTCATCGTGACCAGGTCCAGGGACTTGAGGGAGTGGCCGGTGGGGGTGATGAAGTAGAGGCAGACGTGGATCCTCGTGTCGTGGTAGTTGAAGAGGGAGCGCCGGATCTTCAGCTCCTCTTGTAGGTAATTTTCAAACTGCGTATCAATGTACTCTACTATCGGCCTGTAACTAAAACCAGACCATTAGCAACCCAGGCCTGCGGCACAGGCACTGCGAAGGCTTCGGGGCTTCTACCACTATAAAAGCAATCACGAGACTCAAACGATGTCGCCTCACAACAGGAGGAGTGTGGCATTTACACACAGACCTTGTAATCCAAAGGTTACTGGAGCCTCCTGAGGCCGCACTGGAAAATAAGGACACTGGAGCATGGAAAGACAACCACCTCCCCAGGTCTAGCTTTGCCCAGGTCTCAGGGCTGAGCCATCTGCCTGCAGCAAAGCAGCGTGACCAAGGAGAGACCTTGGAGTCCCAAAATGCCTTTACCTCGGGCTTGAACAAGATGTCTGGGTAATTAAATGAGACAGGTCCAGCGACACTGGTCACTGTCAGAACAGACCATTCCCAACCCTGCGCTGAGGACAGCTTGTTAACTGCTCACGCTGCTGGAGGACACCATTCTCTGCTGGACAGACCTCCTATGACCTCTCTCTTTGGCTCCTCACCCAATTCACTCTACACTTAGTCCCCAGAACCAGAGCCACTGCAGGGAGCTACTCCATTAACAGAAACATGGACACACAGGGCTGCAGGCACTTTGTGCCTAAGCACCAGAGGCAAGCCCAGGGAAGCCAAGCAGATGGCACGAGACCTGCCTTTCATCCTTATTTATCTGGTCCCCGAAGCCAACGGCATCCACGATCGTCAGCTTCAGGTGCACGTTGCTCTCCTGCAGGTCGTAGGTGCGTGGCCGCAAGCGGACTGCGCTCTCATAGTGACTGGCCTCCTCTGTCTCAAAGGTGGTGTTGAAGAGGGTGTTCATTAGCGTGGATTTCCCAATGCCGGTCTCACCTGGGAAGCAGAACCCATCAGCTCACTGCAGCATGAGCCTGTCACAGGCACTTCAAAGGACATTAATTACAGAGCAAGGTAAATTACACTGCGAGAGGTTACTACAAATTGTTGTGCGTGGACATGTAATTCTCACACTGGTAACTGCATTCTTGAAGGCCTCCCATGCTTAACGCAAAGCTAACACAGAGCACTCTGCTCTCATCTCCCCAGCGAGCATCACACAGCACAGCAAAACACTGTTTTCCTTTGGAGAAAATGATCCTTGAAGAACCAGTAAGGGCACGATCAGGACAAGTTTCCCATCTGCAGCCCCCCTGTTCCAACAGCCACTGAAGGACACCTGGGATGCATCACAAACCAAGCTCTATCTCAGAATATTTGGCTCAAAGGCATCTGTGATGCAGAAAGCCTTTGAACTGCTGCTCCTGGTAACTAAACTAGACTGATATCTTCCAGATTGGCCTTACAAGGGGCTCCATTTAAACTCCTCATTCACTACACGCAGCCCTATTGGCCAAGGGAGCAAAAAGAGGCAAAATCCAAGGCAATAACCTGCTCCTTGCTCATTCCCGGGCAGTCTGTGCTACACCTTCAGCACAGACAGCCACTGCTCCCTGAACCTGCGAGAAGCCCCAAGGCGCATGTGGCAGGGCAGGAGGCTGAGCAAGCGTCTGTTCAAGGGAGGTGCTGCTCCTGCTGCCAAGGGGCTGGGGCTTTTTGCTTCTCCAAGCACTTGATTCTGCTCTCCACTGCAGAATAAGCACCTCGTGGTGCTCAGAACAGGGCAGAGGCACGCGCTGCGCCCTCGAGTCGCGCAGGGCAATAAAGCAGCCTGGTGCTGCAGATTGAGCTGAAAGGAGTCATGTGGAGAGCTCACTACTGACATAAGCCACATCCTCCAGAGCCATACTCTCTTTGGGCAGACTGAGGGCCAGGCAGGGAGCTGCTGTCTCTGGATGCATTTCTGCTGTTCTAGCAGGTTACAATACTGCAGATTCATACGCAAGAACCAGCCAATGTAAAATGAACGCTCATCTCATCCCTGGAAGGAATTGGCTCCTAGTGCTCCAGCAGCATCGTCAATACCAGAGTTAAAAACCAAGCACATAATGAGGTTATTTCTTCTCACAACTGCTCTCAAGCTTCCAGACAAATACTTTACAATCAATAAAAGCAGGAATACTCCCTCTCCCTTTCCTAGCACGGGGGGGGGTCACGCTTCCAGCCCTTCGACTCACCTGGGAAGCACCAGCCAGGCACAGGCCTCGTGCCAGCCACCCCAGTGTGCAAACATTTAACTTGTCATTTCTCTTAATCCTTCCTCCTGCAAAGCTGCTGCAGCGAGGAGATGAGCAACACCTCGCTGATGATGGGACTCTTCTGGTTTCAAGGCTCGGCCGCTGGGCCTCCCTGCCACTCTCTGCAGCTTCTGTACCAGCAGCTCAGCTCAACACAGACCTGCATGGCCCCACACACTTTTCCTCCCCCACTTCCTCACCAAAGCACAGAGTTGATGTGTTTAAGTTTTTCCCCAAACCCTCTCTAATTCTGGGCCATGAGTCTCCAACAGCCACGTGTGAAAGCCCCAGCTCAGAAGCACCAAGCTCCAGAGAGCTCAAGGTCACTGACATTTAACCCCAGTTTTAAAGACTTGGGCATTTTGGCTTTGCTCGAAGTCAGCGCTGAGGCTGTGGCACAGCACAAGGAACAAACCCCAGCCCCAGCCCATGTCTGTGTGCAGAGGACGGCGCTCACCCACGCAGAGGATGTTGAAGCTGAAGCCCTGTGTGACGGACTTGCTGACCAGCTGATCCGGGAGGCTGTCGAAGCCGACATGGCCCCCCAGGGAAAGGTTCCTCTTCTCTTCATTCTGGGAGGGAGAAGAAGCCGGGTTAGGGAAGTGCACTGGGATGGGAAATCAGACTGGGGAGAGGGACCACCAAGGCCAAGGAACACCCACCCTCCTGTGCACAAACCCTGGTGCTGCCTGCAAGAGCTTGGGTTTTGGCGCAGCACAAACCCCGACAGCCACCAACAAAGAGGAGAGAGGGGAAATGCTGATCTTAGCAGGGAACTGGGGGAACTGAGCTAACAGGCTACAGAGGAAAGAAAACACCAGGGCATGAGCTCCAACGGCATGCAGCTGGGAGAGATTAGCAAAGGAAACCCCACCAGCCTGTGTCTGAGCACTCATTTCTTCTCCTCCTTTGGACGGGTGTTTTGTTAAACCTCCAGCGCTGAGCTCAGCTCCACGGGCTCTGCATCCCCCCAGGCACTTGAGCATTTCCCTTTGCTATTGCCATGAGCAGAGTGGGGCTGCTCACTCGGGCATTCAGGGGTGCTGCTCGCACAGGCAGGACAAGGAACTCTCTTGCTTTACCATCTGTGAGCACAGCTTTCCACCTTTCCTCCGCTGTTCCTCTTCCTGTCTCTCCCCATGCACTTGATTCTTCCTTCTGTCTCCTCCCTCCCCCAGAGGAAGCGGATCACCTGTAGGAAGCTTTGCTTGGAAACCAAGACAATAAACATCCGAGGAGACAATAACAGGTCTGTGCCCTGTGCTGTCCAGAAAAGCAGACTAGGTCAGCTGCAAAGCACAGAAGAGAGGAGCTCACAGAGGGGTAATTTCTGCTTCTAGTGGTTAAAACCAGGAGAGTTTGGATTTCAAGATATTGCCACCTCTACAAAACTAAGCAACGGCTCAGGGGTGCAGCCTCTCAAGCACTCCCATCCTTCCATGGGGAAGCAGAGATATGGGATTTCAGAGCATGATTCAGTCACCTGCACCTATTCCTTGGTAAATGACTCTTTTTTTCTTAATCCCTAGCACACAGCGGAAGATGGAGATGGGAAAAGTGTCTGCCCTTTGCCTGGCTTTGCTTCTTCTCTTTGTCCCTGACAATTTGGACTTAAAGACTGCGTGATGAGCCTAAACTGGCTGTCAAACTTTAACTCGAGAGGAACATAAAAGTCAGGCCATGATAAGCCTTGTGCATCGCTCTATGCCTGCAGTGAGAAACTCAGCAAAACACAAACCTTTGTTCATCTGCATCTCCAGTCAAAGGCTGCCTCAGTTGTGCCGTTGGGAGAGCAAATATTGTCAGCTTTGTAAAATAAACCACTTAAATCACAAGGACAACACGTGAGCAGCTGCGGCAGCGCCGAGGCCCCATGCACAAACCTCCCTGGTTAGCATTTGTTGCCAGCTTCCAGCTGATTCCAGCCCAGCACTCTCCCAAGGGACTCCCTGGACACAAACACAACTGAATCCCAGCTGGGTTTCTACAATCAATTCTGCTTCATCCCATCAGGATCGATCGCGCTAAGAGGAAATCGCAATCATTTAAAGTTTCCTATGGGAGAGGTGGCATCAAGTAAGGTTTTATGGTGGCCAAGACCTGAGGTGGATTAAAACGGGCCCCAAGGACAGGGAGACCTCAAAGTTAAGCTTCCTCCCATTCATCTGTCACCACATGGAGATGTTAAAGCTCACACTGACACCTCTGCAGGGATGGAACCCAACGGCAGGACAAGCCTGCGCTGATCCAGGCAGCCCAATGCTGGACCACGGATCCGGCACAGCACGGTGCAGCCGCATGGGGATGGGGAATTTGGACACAGAGGGACTCAGCGTTGTCCAGGTTTGCTTTTCCTTTTAGGAGAAGCCACTGCAGGGCTGCGGGGGGGCTTCCTCAGCCCCCACTTGTCCTCCTTTCCCCTCTCCAAGCCACCACATGGGGAGCTCAGAGCACTGGCTCCCAGCACTGCAGAGCGGGGACAGCTAAGCTGTTCCCACAGAAAGCCACCGAGTTTGACAGTGACACTTTTGTGTCTTTTCACTGTAAATAACAAACAGAACCAAGCAAACAAAACCAAACCGGAGAGCCCACGATGACATTTTGGATGGGAAATAAATCAAGGCTGCCGGTGGCTATGATTAGGCTGCAAGAGCCCGAGACTGGGAGGAGGTTTCCAGGCAACAGGCAGCACCACTGCTCCGCAGTTTAAAATAGGCTCCAGCTCGGCAGGGCTGCATTGAGAACCCAGTCATGCCTTGGCCGCAGGAAACCCAAATGTGTTCACACAGGGCTTGCTTTTCTCCTCTCTTCTGGCGTTCGGCCGCTGTTTGGTCAGGACAAGAATACCCTGAACTCAGAACGGCTCCGCTGCTCTTAGGGCTGCTGAGGCAACCGGGCAGCTCCAGGGACAGTCTTTGACAGTGACCTTGAAATGCTGCTGCCTTTCATTTCTATGAGCAGCAATAATAACCTGGTTCAGGTTCAAGATGCTGCCGATACCGAAGCAGAGAAGCATTTGCTGCGCTTGCAGTGCCTTCAGCTGCCACTCAGCCCAGAAGGATTTTGCTATTGTTGCTGTGTTAGGACAAACAACTGCTGGAGAAGAGCAAGACCAACAAAAGAAGCCTTAAAAAGCAGGTTTTGCTGGCTTGTTCCTTCTCTCCAATCCATCGAGCTCACAGACTGGGCAGCCCTGTGAATACAACCAATGCTTCTGCTCCCTTGTGCTGCTTGGTGCTTTCCCGGAGAGGAACCTCCTCACCATCCTGGTGGCACTTATCCCTGCATCAAACTGCAGCCAATCTGAGCCTCAGCCTCAATGACCAACCCTTCAGGGCAGCTCCTGCTGGCCCAGGGTAGCTCCAGGACAGCCTGACATGGTGCACATGCTAGTGAAGGCATCAAGGTCACGCTCAAACCTGAATTCCTCCCAGCAGCAGCAGCCAGGCTGCAACGCTCAGCATGAACAATCAACCCAGAGCACAAACACTGCAACTCATGAGGGCAGCAATAATGCAGCAGTGTAGGGTTTGGTTTAGACAAAGAATTCCAGTAGGACTCTTCCCTGTTTGGTGTCCTGCAGGAAGGACAGGAGCAGGCAGGTATGTGGCAGAGCTGGATGGGATCAGCCATGGCGAGAGCACAAACACAGCCCTGCCCTTTCCAGTTGCACTGGTCTCTGCCACGTTCCCTCAACGCCCCATGAGATTCAGGTCTCTCATAGCCTGGAGAGAGGAATCTCCTGCTTCTCCCCCCAGGCAAGACCCCAGCCTGGGGCTGCAAACAGCCACGAGGCAGCCGAGCTTCCATCATCTCACAGCAAGGTAATTAAGAGCTTGTGATGGCTCCGAGTGCCAGCTCCCACCACAAACAGCCACTGGAGCCCTGAACATCACTCCTTGGGTCTCTAATGATCACCGTATGATGGGCAGCTATCAGGGTATCACACTTCACAGGCAGGCTTTGTACATGCTCTTTGAAGATCTTCAGTGCCTTGAGCTGCCCTTCAGGGCTTGAGGCAGAGAAACAAGGGGATAATTTGTATTTTGAACCTGGAGTTTCGTGGGGAAACCAAAGATTCATCTGCAGGTCAGAGCAGAATTTGTTAAGTTTCAAATGCAAAGTCCTTTTAACCATTTCACTGATGCTCTTGTCGAGAAGCAGGGGCTGTGAAGGCAACAGGCTCACAAATGGCACGGCCACGGGAACAGCCGCCATCCCAGAGGGAAATCAATCTTTGGCTCTGTTTGACAGCCACGTCACAGGACCCTTCTCCTGGCACGCAGCGGAGCCGCAGACGTGCCCTTGCAGGCACAGATGGCCACACTCAGCTGAGCACCACGGAACCAAAGAGAAACCTCCAAACACAGTGCTTGAAACCTGCTCCGAGGCACCAGCCATGCCGGCTCCAGGACAAGCTCCACCGGAGGCTGGGACGCATTTGGGATGTACAACATCATCTGGCCCATTCCTGTGGCCACACCAGCACGAAAACACCCAGGGAACCAAAACTAGCACTTCAAGCCTACACCAGCTTCCTAAGCCCATCCACAGCAGGGTCCCACAGACTGTGCTGTGCAATGGGACTGTGGGGTGGGAGGAAGCAGAGGCAGCATCACTGTGGGCAGCTGGCCACAAACCATGTCCATAGAAGATTATGTGTTATTTGGTCTTTTATTGCAAGCAAGACAGGGGAAGGCATGAAACACAGAGACACCACATCCAGACCCCTATAGGAGAGGCAGCACAGTATTCACACACTCATTAGGCTCTTCCTAGTAGACAGAAGGATTAAAAAACCCTGTGAGGCTGCAGCATCGAGCACTGTGCCTACGATCCTTTAAAAGCCAGCAGTCTGATCACAGCTTCTCTTCATGCCTCACCTCCAAATTAGCATTGGTTTCACTTTGCGTCATTACATTTTCAGCAGCTTCTCCCAGCAGAAGCGGCTCTGTCACTTGTGCAAGCCATGGGGGATGGCAGCAGCGAGGACACCAGCTCCAGCTCTAGATCTGTCCTGGCTGGGGCTCCTGGTGCAGAGCGGAGCAGCTCGCTCTGCTTTTAGATGAGCTGCCCCGTTGTCCTCCCTCCTCTCACACCAGGAGCAGCATGAACAGACTGTGACATCAGCTGTTAAAATAAAGACACTGGGAAGTGCTATCTTTCAACCGATCTCCACAAGAAATGCTCCTGCTGACATGTGCTCGTGCTTTGTGCTTCAGACAACCTCAGCTTCGCTTTCCTGGGCTTTTTCCATAATGTTTTACACACACACTTATAAAAGAGCAAGAGGCAACAACGCAACCTGTGCACAGCACTCTTCCATGGTGCCTCAATTCCCACTACTGAGGCACACTTCTGTGCATGAATTCCTCAATCCTGGATGACATCTTGACCTTGAATACCAAATCCTCCAGGACTTTGTAGTGTGAATCCCATTCCAACCTGGGGACAGTCTGTTGCCTTCCCACCAATGCCCTGCAGTAGCTGGGCAGCGCTGGACATACCATGGGCGCATCACTTCGCACTGCAGAGGCACAGGCAGGGCGCACTGTGCCAGGCTCCTTGTGAAGTGCAGAGCACAGAGATCCCCTCCCCTCCAATTCACAATCAAACCAAGCACAGCGAGAAGCCAGCAGTCGCAGCCGGGCTGCAGCTCCCGCTCAGCGTGACTCAGGGAGCAGCACAAGGAAGGGCAGGGAAGGCTCCCATGGGCCCCGCGTGCCGCTGGCATTGCTCCCGTGATGGGATGGAGCAGCTCGGGCTCTGCAGGGGCCAGCTCGGCACCCGGCACCGCTGGGGACTGCTGCTGCTCACAAACAATGACTTCACCTCCTTGACTGCCCGTCCGCAAACACAGCAGTGTGTGCAACGCAGAGATTAACACATACACCAGCGGTGTTTGTGGGATGCTCTTCCCTTGGCTCCTGAAGGGAAACGCATGGAATCGGGGAATTGTTCGGCCTGGATGCAAGGAGTTTCATTTGTAACTGGGCAAAGACTGAATGAGATCTGGCTGCTAAACCCAAGCAGAGCATAGAATCATAGAATAGTCAGGGTTGGAAAGGACCTTAAATCATCCAGTTCCAACCCCCCTGCCATGGGCAGGGACACCTCACACTAAACCATGGCACCCAAGGCTCTGTCCAACCTGGCCTTGAACAAGGCCAGGGATAGAACATTCACAACTTCCTCAGGCAACCCATTCCAGTGCCTCATCACCCTTACAGTAAAGAACTTCTTCCTTATGTCTAACCTGAAGTTCCCCTGTTTAAGTTTGAACCCGTTACCCCTTGTCCTACCACTCCAGTCCCTAATGAAGAGTCCATCCCCAGAATCCTTATAGCAATGAGCTTATAGCTTATGAGCAAGCTGGTCTCATGCAAGGGCTCACACTTGCTGACATGCAAGGCATTGCCTGACCCATCAGTGTGGGCAGTTCAGGCAACAGGGCAAGTCAAACTGCCCACAGACCATGGGCAGAGGGAGCTGTGTTGGGGTGCAGCACATACAGGGTACCAACCCCAACCACATAACTGTGGGTGCTGCGGGCACCCGAACACCCATCCCTGCAGGATTCCTTACAGAGGCGCTGGTGGTTTCACTGTCATTTCACAAGTAAACTGAGTCACGGAGCAGTTGAGTATTTGCCTAAAGACCTTTGGGCAAACAGTGTTGGAGGCCAAATCCAGCTTCTTTGTCCAAGGCGGCACTCCCTGGGCCTTGGCCCAGTTTCTGGATCAATGCAGAATGCTCTGGCAAGTCACCTCTCCCAGGAGATCCCACCCCAGCTCTGAACCCCAGCTCAGCAAATGGCACTTGACATCTGCAAGGGACCAGCAGCAAGAACAGACTCAAGTTTCCACAAAGGAAACCTTCCTCTTGCCAAGCTCTGCAGCTGAGGGACTGTAACAGCAGCACCTCATCTGGAGTCTGAAAAGCACCTTCAAGGTGATGGCAATGTTCAAAGCAGCCACTAGCACACAGCAGAACATTCTCCTGTATGCACAGAAAGAGGGTTATTAGATGTATGACAGCATCAGTGACTGACCTCGCACTTTGCAGTCTACAAAGCAGAAAGAGATGGCTCAAGAGAGGTAATGAGACCAGATTTGAGGTTGTCTGACAACAGCCAGGGGATGCTGAGCATATGAAGTCTTAGCAGAGAGCTTAGGTGTAGTAAGCTTGTCCTTGTGAGTGCCTCTGGCCCTGGAGATGAAGGGAAGCACACCGAGCTGGGGCTCTTAGGCTAAAGTTGTCACATCTAAATGCCCCCTAATCTCAAGCAGATTCCCCAGTGCAGGCACATACTCAGCTGAAGGTTTTCAGACAATCTTAAGCATGTGCTTAAAATTCCCGATCCCCATTGTGGAGCACTTAATAACAGGCTGGGGGAGGGAGAAAGGGAGTGAAAACAAGGCCATGGAGGAAATCTTAGCTGTGGGGTTTATGCTGATTTATCACTTGTCCTACAAGATTTACCACCTGTCCACTGCTGTGGTGATACACGGCCAGTCCCGCACATCTGAGATGGTGTGAGCCCCTCTGCCATTGCTATGCAGGGAGAGCAATGGTGTTTTCCCTGCTGTGGCAGCCCTAAAGAACTGTAAATGGTGACACTGTGATGCCTAACACTGCTCTTCCCCCTCCAGCAACAGCGCAGCAGAGCCCCAGTGGCCTTCATTCACCTCCTCCTCTCTTCCAGCACAGCCCACCGGAGCAATCCCTCCACATCACCCTGTCACCTCCAGTTGCTGCATGCTCCCAGCAAGCTCCCAGCCCACACTGATGTCCCCCAACAAAAACCTCACACTGAACCAACACAATTCCCAGCCCCCCTTTAAACGGCTCTCCTAAGAATGCCAGGAATTTTCCCAGACACTCAAGCCTTTATTCACATCCCTCCGGCTCCCAGCTGCACACCAGGCAGGCAGAAACATCGCTGAAGAAACCAGATATGGAGTCACCAGCAAGACAATGCCAAATACAAATGAAAGCCTCTTTACACTGCAGAGGCAAGAAGACAAAGCTGAGGTTCTCCCCTTTGGGGGCAACTAAAGGTTATGTTGCCTGAAGTGATGCTTTTCTTGAGAGCTTTTGGACCTATTTTTAAGAGCTATTCATAAGGCCCAAGACCAGTGAGGGCATTGAGAAGAGCAAAGCATCTGGGAAAACAAGCCAACATCCCACACACCCAACACAATCGCTCTGGTGCACACCTGCAGACATCCTAAACACGCACTGCAGTCACCTGTCCATAGGAAGGTGTTCTGGGATTCAAGTGAGAAACTCCTTTGAAGAGAGAAACTCCCTGGGCAAACTCCTTAACTGCTTCCCTGAACCAGAGCTGCTGATGCCAAAGTGGGGCTCGATTCCTGCAGCACACCTTGGACTCATATCCCAGCAATGCACGGGATGCAGGATGCTCCCCGGAGCAGGGATGTGTTCACTGGGCATATTCCACCTCTGCACCAGCCTGCTCACTGCAACCTCTGTGAGTGAAGGGCTGAACCTCAGGGGCTGCCTTCAGCTTTGCTTCAGCCTTCCCTCCTTTAAAACCAAACCAACAAACCACGGAACAACCTCCTACACACGTCTCCAGCACCCAGTGAACTGGCACAGGCTTAAAGCAGGAGGTTCTGGTGATGTTCCGAGCCGAGTCTGATGGCAGAGTAAAGCCTCTCATCACTTCCTATACAACACGCATCCAAGATGATACATCCACAACCTGTGAATGCAACATCAGCTTCAGTGTTCTGCAAACAAACTGTCTGTTTCTGGCTCAAGTTCCTCTCTTTCTACACTGAAAGCAGAATTCCCACAGACTTCCTTCCCTGAAGCTGTTATTTAGTGATTTCTCTATAATGTTTATGGAGCCTAATTAATTAATTGTGAGGTCTTTCCCCGTTAAGAAAGAATGCATTTTGTCCCACTCACAAGTCCTGGAGGAGAGCTCACAAAGGAGCAAAGCAGGATTTGCCGGGCATTATGCACGGAGTGTTTTGCAAACATCAATGTTGCCTTTGAGAATAAGGGAAGTTGGTTAAAACAGAGAAAACTCTGGAACCAAAAATGAGAGACATTTCCTCCAAACTGACCTCAAAGGATGAGAAAGTTCAGCTTTTCGTCAGCCCAAGAATTCCAGCCCCCAGAAGCTCTTCAAAACCAAGAAAGCAAAGCCCAAAACACAAACACAACTTTTCCTCCCGTCTGTTCCAAGAGAACCCAAAGTGCAGACAAACTCCACCGCACCAGAGTGCCCGAGCCCCATTCTTTGCCAAGTTATTTATTCAGAAGGTGCTGAGGCTTTTGATTTAATGGGACTTCCCAAAGAACCCTGACAGGATTAATCTTATCACCTTAAGATAAGCAAGAGACTTTCCCAAGTTCACCCAAGGCAGCAGATGCTTCCCAGCTTGCACTCCACTGATCTCATCAGTGGATCTCTTCCCATCCCCATGCTACCATGAGGAAGAGGAGGAGACACCTGGCAAGGACAAAGCTGAGAGCGAAGCTCAGTGCCTGCCCCTCCGGAGTGGCATGGAAAAGAGTTGGGGCAGTTGGAAAGAAGCACTGAAGAAGGCCCTGGATCCCCACCATGCCGAAGGAGCCGTGCTGGATACCAGCCACCAAAATTGTTTGTTTTAGTTACCACTTAAAATAAACATGGCTAATTCCCACAAACGTGTCCAGAATTTATTGCCTGATTACAATACACACTATTAGTCAGGGTATTTTTAGACAAGGGAACAGGGATACAGTGGGAACCCAAGAGTTCTGGTCACCACTGATGCTTTCCCCAGTTTGCCTTACGCCGTAAGCATCTCCACAAAGAGCTCTTCCAGCTCCTGTGCTACTGCCTGGGAGAAACCAGAAAGAGAAGTTTTATACACCACAGCCATCCAGCTCTAGGAGCTAAAGCAGAGCCATCGCGCTAATAAGCTGATTGCTGTGTATCCAACATGCCCCCAGAAAGCCTCACAGTGTATTAGCAGAGAACAGCTTTAATGTGAAGACTTGAGGTAATACAAAGAAAGAAGAAAAACTCTATCTGAGAAACACACAGAGCAAAGAGGTAAACCGAAAGGGCTCCTCACTCTGTATGAAAATACAGAATAAGTCTATGTTCACAAATAGGAGCTGGAACCACCTTTGCTGCAGAAGATGGGGGAAGGAGAGTGTTACGGCGAGGCCGGCACTGGCAGCTCTTCCACTGTAGCAGAGCTGAAAGCCAGGATCAATTGGATTAGAATCCAAAGCCTGCAGCAGCCTCTTGGAAGCAGTCTGGACCAGATGCCCAGCAATGCCCCTCTGGCCCGGGAACACAGCCTCACAGAGCCTCAGCACCAGGAGGACCACACATGATATATCACACAGTGTCGTGGGTCTCCTTTCCCACCGACCGGCCGGAGCAGCCCTGGATGCTGCTGCAGGAATGTTCCGGTGAACCCCAGGATCCCTGGGCACACGCTTCCCACCAGCGGCAGCTGCAGACGTGCCTGTGCAGTGCTCCACAGGGGCTGAGGGACGTGTCCTGCCCCGCTGCCACAGCCAGAACCAGCCGGAACGTGCGGTGCCTGCGGAGGGCTCCGGGTGCATTCCCCGCATGTTTCCCTGCACACGTCATGCAGTGGTGACGGGCTCATGGCAGCACCTCATGCAGAGGACCGGAGCAGCCCCAGGTCCCTCCAGGAAATCCATCCAGGCTCTCTTGCTCCACAGCAATCTGGGCTGGAGGCTGCGGGAGCCTGAGAGGGCAAGAGCCCCGAGGCAGCGTGCTCCATGGGAACCCTCTCCAGCTCTGACATCTCTGGAATTCCATGTGTGTGGGAGACAGACACTTCTTGGCTTCACAAAGGAATCTGAACATCCAAACAGAGCGGCGCGGCCACAGAGCTGACCCCGCATGCCCTGCTCAGCCCACAAGCAAAGCCATGACTGGGGATGTACCCGAGGAGCCTGCAGCTCTCATTGACACTGTTCAGCCCCAGCCCTCTGAAAATCCCCACTGGCACCCTACTGGGGAGGGGGCCAAATCCAGCTGGCTCCACCTTTTGTACCCAAATGTCACAAGTTGGAGGCGAGCACAAGCGCTTACACCAGAGAAGACGCTCTGGAAGGAAAGCACATGGCTGGGACTGAGGAGAAACAGCACCTTCAGGATTCTTTCCTCGCTTGAGCTGCTCTGGGAGCAAAGACTGGATCTCTTACCACCCATCTGATGCTTCTGTGTTCCATGAATACAAACGCAAAGCTTCAGATATAAACTCAGAGCTCACTCCAGCCATGGAGTGGACGTGGAGAAGGGAAGAAACAAGCACACAGGCCCCACCTCATCAAAACACAGCACTGGACAGGACAACATTTCTAAGGGCTGCAGCAAATCTGAACCAAGCAGAGCAGCTTCTCCCATCCACAGCCTCAATGTGCCAGAGACACGTACTGAGTAATCACAGTTAATCACATAAATGGGCCCCTGCCCCACGCAGGCGGGTGGAAGCAGCGTGCCCACACCCTGCCCGTCTCCCTCTGCCCTGTTGCCTCCCAGATTCCTCCTCCTAATTGCACAACCCAGGAAGAGCTCGCTCAGCATCGCGCTGCCTCCCCTCCCTCCCGAGCTGCGAGCCAAGGGAGCGGAAGGAGCACGAACAGCCCCGGCGCCCAGAGCACTTGTCTGGAGCTGAGCGCTGCCCCACAGCGCTGCCATGGCCGGTCCTGGGAGGGAGTTGCTCTTGAGGCGCTGGTTTGCGTTGCCGCTGCCGCGGGCAGGCAGCGCTCCCCGGCTCCCATCCTTCCACCCACCGCTGCCGCTCCGCGCGGGCGGGAGCAGCGCCCCGGCTCCCACGCACAGCACCGCGCTGCGTCCCTGCTGCGATGGGATTCACCGGCGGCACCGAGGGACGCAGCCCCAGAACAAACCCATCTGTTTCTGGGCAGCGCTCGCTCCCGGCGCGTACGGCGAAAGCAGCGCGGAGCCGCGATGGACTGCGGTTGCGCTAATTGCTGCTGTGGTCGAAACAGGCAGAGCCGGCTTCCTGCGTGAGCCTCCCGGGGAGGGATTGCAGGGCTCCGAGAGGCAACCGCCAATTTGTCTCCTCCCGTGGAAGAGCGTTTTCCCCATTCTCTCTTCCCAGAAAAGCCGGCGCTACAGGCGGGGGCCGGCCGCGGCAGAGGGAAGGGGCTGCTCCCGCTGGGCGCTCTTCCTGAGCCTGTGACCAGCTTGGAGAAAAATCTGTCCCTTCTGTTCCACGCTGCATGGGGCATCGCTGGGTTCTCCAGGCTAAAGGTAGAATAACTGAATGACAAAAACAGGCAAGGAAACTTAACCCTGGAGCTTCCGAACGGTGCCATTGGCTGGGAAAGAGAGAACAGGGGAGAGGGATGTCTGGATCCAAGCAAACCCCAGCTTCCACTGGAACTGAGCCATGGAAATGTCCTCCTTGGGAGTTTGATTAAAAGAAAATGTAAGCCTATGCTACCTGCGAGTCTTCTGCAACAGCTTTGGTTCACAGAGCTGTTCTCAGCCCAATCTTCGTGCCCATCCTTCATGGATTGTGTAACATGAAGGTGTAACACGGCCCCTTCACACACAGGAGCAGATTTAGGCTGCACACGAGCTCACAGCGAACAGCAGCAGAAATGCATGGAGTTTATCAGAGCCCTGCAGCTATGGCAGGAACAGGGTTCAAAGGTCTCTCTGCTCCCACAGAGCTGGGAGCAGGCCATAAGACGGCAGTGGTGTGAGAACAGGTAACGCTCACCCCAAGCTGCAAAGTGGCCAGACCTGCCCCCCTCAGCTCAGATCACAAAGAACCACAGCACTGTCTGTTCCCAGTGAGGAAGATGGGGTTCAGCTTTCTCCGTGCAAAGTGGTGCTTTTTCTGGCAAGATCTTCCGAGGAGCACTAATTTACAGTAACGCTACCAGTAAAAGCCTAGCTGTCAATCACTAACGCGAAGGGATGTCTTCTCAGGGCTGTGTGTAGGCAACCACAGCTCACACACAGCTACATATGTGCATCCGGCACCCGCTTCACTGGGTGTCATCGTTCACAAGTCCCTGTCCCTGCTCATAGTCACTGTGTGAGCACAAAGCAAACAGCCACGGTATCTTCACAACATACGGCATCATGTTGAGTTCTTATCTCAGCTCAACCTTCAGGCTGAGGACTGAAGCTCCTCCCCATAGGCATGGGGCTAAGAGCCTCAGCAACTGCCTTTGCACCTCCAAGTCAGACAATCATAGAATCCCAGCCTGGTTTGGGTAGAAGGGACCTTAAAGCTTTTCCAGTTCCAACCCCTGCCACGGGCAGGGACACCTTCTACTGGAGCAGCTTGCTCCAAGCCCCTGTGTCCAGCCTGGCCTTGAACACTGCCAGAGATAGGGCAGCCACAGCTTCTCCGGGCATCCTGTGCCAGTGCCTCAGCATCCTCATAGGGAAGAGCTTCTGCCTAAGAGCTCATCTCAGTCTCCCCTTTTGGCCTGTCCTTACAGGCCCTTGTGCAAAGCCCCTCAGTGTATTAATGCAGACAGTTAAGCAGGAGGTCAATGGGGTTTGCCCAAGAAGAGAAAGGAATTGATCTTGGGGGGGTTGAAAAGCCTTCTCAAAAGCAAAAGAGTTCTAGAGTCTTGGTCTCACATCTCATCCCATTTATTTACCTGCACACCTCCAGTCGCTTCTTCAGCCTTTCCAGCTTCCCCCAGAGCTTCTCCACTTCCCCAATGCATTTCATGCACTTTCTGCCTTCCTCTTGCATGCGTTGGTTGGGCTGGTTCCCGCTCAACGTACCAACACCCAGCTACTGCTGCCAGCATCTGCTCCAGCACAGAACCACATGTGCCAGGTCAGCACCAGCCAGACAACGCCATGGAGAAGCTCCAGGTTTGATGACAGATTGAAGTATTTCATAACGTAACTCCACAACTGAAGAAGGCTGATGCCTTCCTTCCACTCTGGTTGTAACTGTGATGACAACAACTGGCCTGGGGGGTCTAGAAGCAATACTTGCAGACCAAGCCCTGGCACTGGTGAGCCAGGTTCTGAGTGCAGAGCAGGAGAAAACTTCAGTCTCCAGGGTCTCTCACAAGCACTACATTCACAAAAACAAAGGTTCAGGTGTGATTTTGCTGCCTTAGAAGCAGCTTTCTATGAGTGAGCTTCCTTTCATTTGCTTTTGTTGGTCACTTCCAACAGCAGCACTTCAAGGGAACTGCATTGTGCTGCAGAGGCATTCTGGAGGACTGCACAAGGGGAGCATGCATCTGGGGAGTTCTGAAAACACATTATCCAAACCTGACCAGGGTCATTACATTCCAGGATGTCAGTGTCAGCTGGACACTTAAAAATAGCTTCACCCATCTGAACAGCATGACCTATTGTGCACCAGAGCCCTCCTTCAGAGGCTGTTTCATCATTGCTTCCTACCGTAGACACAATCAGCTGGTAAAAATAAATCAGTTTCTCATCACCTCTTGTTGGCAGCATCGAGCTGTTCCCACACAGGAAACTGAGGCACAGTGACATGAAGTGGCACCAAGGGAGCTGTGCGCCCTGCAGAGAGCAACCCGGAACACCCGAATCATGAGGTTCCATGATGGAGGAACAGCATCAGAGCAGAGACATGCACCAATGATAAAAGAGGCAGCAGCTGGGACCATCCCGATTCCAGATCAATGGAACCGAGATGCTGCTCTCCCACCCGCCTCTGCCAGATCCCAGGTTCCAGGCAAAAGTGAAACAAGCCCAAAGGCAAAGATGAGCCGATCACCACATCCCCTGGCCCTGCAGGTCCCTATGAACTCACCAGCTCTTGCACAAAGCAAGCAGGTTTTCTCCTAATGGAGTTGGGCACTAAAGTCATGTTGGAGCCCGGCCACTTCACTCTGGTGCCCAAATGAGAGACAAGCACCTTCGGGAACTGCCCTCCTCCCTTCTGTTGTAACTAAAGTGATAGAGCACTGAGGCAAGCACAGCAAGCGCTCATACACACCTGGAAGATCAGGTTTAAGTTTCTCCTAGGACATGGCAGTATTTTAAGTTCCTCAACACCTCTGAAAGCCCGCACGGGCACTGCACACACACCAAACTAACACTAAAACTATTTATTATACATGATGCAAATGCAGAGAATTGCAGTGAGATAGTTCCTATTCCCTGCCACTGAGGCCTCCCCCTTGATCCTCTCTCCCACAGCCTGGAAGCATTTACTTTCCTAAATTAGAGCCCCCAATCAATTTTCCTTTATGCAAGCTATAAGTCAGTCACAGTCTTGCAAATTCATTCTCGAGCTGGAAACTTTTGGGCCAGGATTCAAAGACATGAAGCAGAGTCTGAGATTCTTGGCAAAAAGTAGTTTACAGAGAAAACAGTAGCAGGAGCTTGTTTGTGTTCCAAGGGCACGTCCATAATCCAGACAACCAGCGCTGCTCGCCCAGTTAATTCAGCAACATCACACCAGACATTTCTGACTTTTGGGAGCTACGCTGTTCAATGTGGAGAAACGCGTTTAGCTCCCAAAGGCTGCAGGATGCACCTCTGAGCTGTTTAATTACAACCGCCCCTCCAACAACAACAAAACAACCAAGCTGCGGACAAAGAATAGTTTTGAGCCGACACAGATTTTGGGCAGATTGACTTCCGATAGCAGTTATACAACATGTGAGCTGCAGAGGCGGCGGTGCAGGGGTCACGCTCCATGTTTGCTGTACAGCCTTCTTCATACACCGGCTCAAAGAGCAGCTCGCCTCAAGAGTTTGCTTTACCCGTGTCTGAACCGACGTGTCCCTTGCAGTATTGTACACACACCCCCCGTTATATTACTCGCTGTTCCAGAGTGTTTGCACGCCGGCGGTATGTAAATAATTCTTACTGAGGAAGCTCTGACCCCATTTCTTCCAGCCCCGCTTTGCGGAGTGCTCCATGCCTGCAGACACACGGGTATCGGTTACCCTTCCCGAGCATCCTGGGCGGACTCGCCACAGGCTTTCGGTACCGGCTGCAGCATCAGAGCGCGCACCGAGGCCTCGGAGCTTCCCTGCCTCCAGCCCCTGCCGCAGAGCAGGACCTTCCCGCAGGACCCTCCCCGCACCCGGCCGAGGGCACCGGCTGCGCCCCACTCCCGAGAGCCTCCTGCAGCCGGGTCCGGGTCCCGGCATCCCATAGCCGTGTCCGGGTCCCCGCCCCCAGCCCCACAGCCGGGCCTGGGTTCCCCCATCCGCAGCCGGGTCTGTGATTCCGGGGGCTGGCGGGCAGCGGCCGCGCACACGGGTCCGGCTCCCGGCGCATCCCCCCTGCTGCCCCGGCCCCGCCATCGGCTGGGTTATCCCCCACCACCCTCAAAGGAGAAAACCCCCCCGAGTCCGTGCGAGCGGGGCCGGGCCCCTCCGCTGCTCACCGAGAAGCGCTCCAGGTCAGTGGCGGCCATGGCCGGGGCTGGCGCGGCTCCGGCAGCGGGAGCGCGGCTGTCCCCGCCGCGAGTGGATGCGGCTGAATGGATCCAATATGGCCACTTCCTGGAAACTCCCCTCCGCCCGCCACAGGCACCGCCCGACGGGACCGGGGGGAACCGGGGGCCGGGCACCGGCACCGGCCGGGGGCGGGAAGGGGCGGGGGCAGCCCTAGCCCGGCCCCGGAGCCGGACGGCGGAAGGACGCGGAGGTCCCCTCCGTGCCCGCGGCAGGGTCCGCTGCGGGCGGCGGGTGCGGGGACGGGAACGGGAACATCGCGCTGAACGCGGCCCGCGGCAGGGAGAGCTCGACTCGGGCCGTGGAAGCGCCGGCAGCATCCTCGGCTGGGCGCGGGGGATGCGCGCAAGGATGCGGGGACCCGTTTCCCCCTCTTCCCAAGCGTTCGGCAGGCTGGGAGGCCGAGAGACACCAGCAGCGCCTGTCGCACACGGGGGTTACACCGAAGTTGCAGCCACGATGTGGGTTTGAGCCTGGATGCCCACAGCTTGCAGCCATCACGCTGCCTGTGTAAGCTAACACACGCAGCAGAGGACCGTCGAGTCTTTATTCATCATCTCTTCCCACGTAAAGCACAAAGCCAATCCCAGCACCAGCACCCACGAAGGCGCTGGTATTTTACCAACTGCTAGCACAAAGTTTCTCTTGCTTTCTGGTGCCCTCTGCTGCAGCGCACCTACGATTGGACAGCTCTTCAGAGCCGCTCTCCTCTAGGGCACGCAGCTGAGTCGCTAGAGCAAGCCTACAGCCCACAGCCATCCCCTGCCCTGCAAATGCAAGTGCTTGGGTGGATCAGAGGTTAGGAAGAAGGTTGTATCCTCCTTTAAGCAGTTCCAAGGCATTTTCTGAGAAGGTGTTATCCAAGTGATGTGCTTCTTGCAGTGACAGATCCACTGCAGGTCACAGGAGGTGTTTTTCTGTCCTCTCTGAGTGGACAGCCTATAACCAACTTAATTCTGCTAGTGCATGTATTAGTTCTGCCCAGAGATAGGCTGCAAAAATACTGCATTTCTATAAACAGGCCATTGCTGAACACCATCTCTTAATTTATTCCCTTAGGCCACCAGAAACAACCAAACCTCCCCAACCTTCTTCCTGCCACAGCCACAGCGCTTTGTGCTATTTTTTCCCTTTTTTCTTTACAGGCAAGCTTGGGAGTCCTGATTGAAGACAACGTAAAAGTCTTGTTTAACACACGCTTACATGCCATTACGGCAGGTGCTTTGGGAGAAGTGATTGACTTATACTCATTAAAAGCTCTTTTCCTGCCAATGAAGTGCAGAATGTAATGACAGGAGGCTCACAGAGCTGATTCCCAGGTAGCTACTGGCTTCTGGGAGCAGATGCAAAGATTCATGGCATAACGGGAATTCTGAGCCATTGCAAAGGATCAAAGGCCAGCATTGATGTGCCTGGGCTGGGCCGAGCTGCACTGCTGAGAGCTTCTCCCCTCTGTGTCCCCCAGCACAGGGCAGGACCGCACTATGTAGAAGCTCAAAGGCATCTTTAAACACCTCCTCATTTCAGAAAGCACAATTCTAATGCAAATTCAAGAGGAACCTGCCACTTTCAAAAGCTTCACATGCATTGAAACAACTGCTTCCACAGAAGGGAATTTGATTTGGTGGCTCCTTTAACTGCTAAGGCATCAGTTGTTAGGCAAATTATTCCTAATGGGTCAATGTAATAGATATGTATTACAGTGATGGATTTTAACACTGTGGAATACTATACCTGCTAAATGCACAGTGAATGTAGTATAAACTGCGAATTTACTACAGGTAAAGAGCTGGGGCAGAGAGTACAAAGGACTGGAGGGGCACAAATGTGTCCCTGGAACCTCTTTGTCCTAAGGAGAGGAAGGAAAATGCCCCACACTGCATGGCATTGCACGAGTTGTGATGATGGGGAGATCAGCTTCATGTCGTGACCCTGGGTACAGGCAATGAAAGTAGAGAGAAATCAACGTTCTCACAGCCCCTCTTACTTCACACACAGCCACAGGGATTGAGTGATCACCGTACCTGCCACATGAATGCAGCATCAAGCTCAGGGCCTTGTGAAGCCGCTGCATCCTTCAGGGCTGAGCAGAATCCTTGATCTTCAAACCCAGGTAGTGCAGATCAACAGAATCCCTTCACGTTTTTCAGCCCAGGCTGGAGGAAGCAGCTTGTTGGTAACTATTCATTTCTTGCATGTGTCCTCCTGGGGATTATTCACAATCAAATGGTGATCAAATGGTGATGAAATGGTTTCATAGCTGCTCTTTCAGCAGCCCTCCCACCAAGCACCTTATTAAACTTTCATCGGTTATACTGACAATATATGGGACTTAAAAGGTGTTCCTACAGAAGAGCTGGAAGTCAATAGGAGCTGTGGGTCCATTTTCCCTGTGCACGCTGAGCGTTTCAGTGAGTGTAAGTGGGATGGCTGGAAAGAGGCTCTGAACTTCCCTGCCTCCTAATGCTAAGGGGCAGTATTACCACACTGTACCTCATGCCAGGTTTGCATCATCCTGCTAGAACCCCACCAAGCTTGCAGGCACCGCTGAAAACCAGGGGATGCTTGGGATGGGTCCTTGCCTCATCCATGTGGAATGAGCAGGATTTAATAAATACAGAGTCTGAGACACGTGGAAAACTGCAGCTGAGTGGTTGCTGTTGAGAAATGTCGTCCGAGCCACTTACTGAGGTCCTTGAGTCAGAGCTGAACCTTGCTCATGTATGAGAAATGCCTCTTATCTGCAAATAACCTTCCCCCCCTCCCTGCCCCTTCTCAGACTCTCTCGATTGTTTCACTGCAGAAGGTTACTGCATTCCTCCATGGAACAAAGGAAGAGCTATTTTCCTTCACAATGTGTGCCCTTTGTTTCACATGAAAATATCAACAAGGAAAGTGGAAAATCCTGGGCTTTGTCATCCTATTTATTCTGGGAACCCTGATTTCAGTTTGGAGGAAAATAAGTTTTCTTTGAGGAACAAATGCTCTGTAGTCAATAGCACCTAAGCTTCACCTTTCTGCAAAGCAGAGACACTCTGTCTGACCGAGGCTACTCCCCAGATTCCCTTTTCTTCCACTGTTGCTTCCAGCCTGGCACCTCTCCTTCCCTGTGCCTCAGGGAATATCCCACAGGAAGGAGCAGCACCTTGGCTACCATCTCCTTCAGTTCTGAAGTGTCACTAGAAACTTCTTTGCTCTGACTGGATGCTTTCCTTGAGCTCCCACTGTATTTCCTGGTTGTGTGTGCTGTGAATAATTACTCATTTAACCTTTACCTCCCTCCCTGAGGGGGTGGCAGAAGGCTGCAGGCTCTGCGCCATTTACTACACTGGGATGTTGATAGTCTGCAAGTTTGTGAAACTTCTTCACCAGAAAAGCAACTCTCGCCAGTGCCACGGTTATAAATAGAGGCCCTGCAGCTCCCTGCAGCCTGTGACACAGAGCCAGCACCCTGCAATATTTGTGTTCAAAACTGTAGTAGTAAATGAATTTAATCACGGGCTTCTATACATTGTTTGTGCCCCAGCCAGGAAATTAAAAATACCAAAGCAGTTGGCTTGAAATCTCCCCCGAAGCAGCCCACAGCATTCTGCAAATAGCCTGACAAGAAATACTTTGTAGGTTTTGGTGACACAGAAAAACTTCTGCTTTTTCAGGCTGGGAATTTCAGATGACTGACGAGCACCGCAGCCAGGATGCTCCAGGCTTTTGTTGTCTATGTTAATAAAATCCATTCAAACAGCTTAACTTCTGCTGCACAATCTGATCAGAATACGACCAATGCTCAGTAAACTGAAAGGAGCTCACTGGGGTCTGGTTCCTCTGTGCTTGGCACCTGGCTGAAAGGTAGGCAACCAAAAGGCATCAGTTATACCATTCATGGTCTAATGTATGGTGTCCCTGTCCATGACAGTGGGATTGGAACTAGATGATCTTAAGGTCCTTTCCAACCCAAACTGTTCTATGATCCTGTTTAACAAAGGGAAAGGCTGGCAAACAGGACAAGCTGGAGGATTAGCCACAATGGTGCTTTCTAACCAATTACAGAAAGTACAGGCCTAACCCACCATCCACTGACAGCAAGACTGTGCAGAGGAACATGACCACATGGCACGGGCTGTACACAAAGGATGAAATGAGTGCACGTGGGACAGGCAGGTGGGGAAAGAGCTCCTTGATCAAGCAGTAAAACGAGAGCAACCAGTTTGTGGTTGGCATGGCACGAGGAGCACGTGCAGGCATCCTGTCTCCTCTCCTATGGCCTCCCAGGCCTGTGTCCTGCTCTGCAGCCATGAGGAACACCGGGACCTGCAGTGGGGAACAGTGTCGGTAACACCCCTCCTTTGGGTTCTTGACCCAGCACAAGCCCTTGAAGGGTGATGGGATGCTCTTGTAGGCAAGGAGGGAGCACAGCACCTCTCCACAAGCACCCACAGAAACACCCTCAGCCTAGCAGTGAGCCCAAGGACATACCCTGCTATGCTTGAACCAACTCAAGCAACAGGAGCAACTTGTCCCTTAACATTTCTAACATAAGAAAACATTTTCTGTAAGAGCCTATTGTTCTGCTTCCCTCCTCCTCTCACTCATTTGCAGACACAAACATAATCCTAGGGTACAGCCAAAAGTTTGCAGTGCAACAATCACAGACTGCTGAGATTCTGTTATGCCTGCCACAGATTCCAGTAAGGAAAAGAAATCAACAGTGAAAGCAAAGCATAGCAATTAATGTTTGGATGCTCTGCATTAGCTCTCTACTGCAGGCCAGGCAGAACCATGGTGATGCCACGAGCAAGAAGGCGTTGCTAGCACAGAACACTCGCCACCAGCGGGTGCCTGAGCAGAGGGTGAGGCTGCTGCATATGCGTGTCAAAAGGCAGTAATAAAAGGTGTAGAAAAACATAGAAATACTGAATTGCTACACGCAGCATGAAGATTACAGACTATTATGTGACAGAACATTACAGCAGCAAAGTGATTTTGAGGAACTGGCTCAGCACCAGGTTGTTAGTAAAAGATAAAATGGCTTTTCAGAGGTTTGCACAAAGATGGAGAAAGAAGGGGAAGGGCCTCCAAAGAAACGCTCTGAGCAGTGTGTGGGAAGAGGCTCTTCCACCACCAGTACGAGGTGTGAGGAGGCAGAAGGGAGGTCAGCATCAGCGAGGAGGGAGATGCACTGTGTGAGGATCGATGCACCTCCAATTGCCTTCATAACAGACACTGGGCACATGCTGATAGTCCATTTTATTTGAGTTCTAAGACAGTGAAACTAAAAATGGATCTATTTTCTGGTTTCTTACCCACCCTTGTACGACAGTCACTTCTATCTGCCTTCCTACCACACTGATGTTCATTCTGCACTCGATCTCTCTCGCTGTTTTCCTAGACAAGCTGTTCAGCCACTCAGGAATCAATGTAGTGATCTCAGCTGCAACACTCTGTGTAGGAGAGCACAAGTTTGAAGGCCGAACGTCATCCCTCAGAGAGGTCCTCAGCCCCACTCCTCCGCCTGGGGAAAGGCATTTGTCTGGGATTTCTTTTTATTCCCTGTAGAACAGAGAACAATAATCATGTTGAATGCTTAAGCAGAAGTAATTGATATGGCAGCAGAGACAGCTTCTCACTTTTTAACAGTGAAGCTCTCTCTTCTCCACGTGTACATGAATAGATGCAAGGATGTTGTTAATCATCTATATAGATACATGTATGTACATTGTAGATACAATATAGGCAATAAATATACAGGTAAATATAGGTAACAGAATTGCAGGTCTTGCAGAACACAGTAACGAGGCATAGGACAAGAGGAAATGGCCTCAAGCTGCACCAGAGGAGGTTTAGATGGAGCTGAGGAACAATTCCTTCCCCAAGGGGTGCTCAGGCATTGGAACAGGCTGCCCAGGGCAGTGCTGGAGTCACCGGCCCTGCAAGTGTTCACACACCGTGTAGACGAGGCCATCAGTGCCATGGGTTAGTGGTGGCCTTGGCAGTGTTGGGGAATGGTTGGAGTGGAAGAGCTTAAAGGGCTTTTCCAACCAGGCTGATTCTATGACTCTGAAGAGGCTTCTCAGAGAACAGACGCCTGACTTCGCAGAATGATTTCTACCCAAACCTTACTCGTTACCACTTATTTGCTATTGAAATAAACACATAATCGCTTTAGAAAGCCGTCAGAGGAGTAAATCAATGCAGCGATTGCCGCTGCCTGCGGAGGCTCCGAGCGCGGATTTAATGCTGCCCTGTCCGGCGCCCAGCTCCCTGAGGGAGGAGGCATCAGCGCGGCGGGACCGGGTCAGGCGGGCGCGCTCCCCGCAGCCGCGGGGCAGGTGCCTGTGGCGGTGCCCGCTCCTGGCGCGTCCCTCCCGGCAGCACCGCCCCGCGGGTGGAGACCAGCGCCGGGGCCGCTCCGCTCCCTCGGGAAGGCGGTGGCGTGGGCAGGGCCGGGCGGGGCGGAGCGGGGCAGGGCGCCCGATCCCATCCCATCACCTCCGCGGGAGCGGCCGCAGGGGACGCGCTCGCTGCCGCCGCCGCAGGTGCCTCCTGCTGCGGATCGCGGCCAGCCCCGAGGCCGGGCTCAGCTCCGGGGCTCCCCGCGCTGCCGGGCGGGACGGCGGCGGCTCCATCAGCACCACCTGTAGCGGCGGGATGGAGGAGCTGGATCTCAGCGCGGCGGCCGTGCTGCGCTTCCTGCGGGAGCGCGGCGGGCGGGTGCGCAACACCGAGCTGGTGAGCGCCTTCCGGCCACTGCTGGAGGCCGGCGGGGACGCGGCGGCGCGGCGGGAGCGGTTCAAGGCGGCGGTGAACGCCGTGGCCGTGGTGAAGGAGCGCGACGGCGCCAAGTTCGTGGTTCTGCGGCGGGAGCTGCGCCGCGACCCTCCGCCGGGGGCCGCGCTGGCGCCGGGGGGCGATGGCGGCGGCTCCGACGCCGGCCCCGACCCCGTCCCCGACCCCGTCCCCAGCGGGCGGCTGTCGCCGGCGCCCCCCGAGGAGCTGCCGGGGCCGCGGGCCGTGTCCGAGCTGCGGGGTCTGTTCCAGGGCGGCGGTGGCGGGGTGCCGCTGCCCGGCGGCGCGGCAGGGGCCCGAAGGGAGCCGCTCCCCAAGCCCTGCATGCTGCCGGTGCGCTGCGTGCCGGCCCCCGCCGCCGCGCAGGGGCTGCCGGAGGCGCTGGGGTCCCCCCTGTCACCCCCGGAGGTGGAGACCGGGTCCCGTTCGCCTTACCTGCGGCGGGCGCCCAAGAACCACCGGGCCAGCGAGGAGACGTCGGCGGTGCCCCTGGAGCAGGCCGAGCACCAGTGGCTGGTGATGGCTGCGGATGGGCAGTGGACGCAGCAGCTCCACGGGCTGCTGCTGGGCGACGCCAGCTTGGCGGACAAGAGGGACTTCATCTCGGGCTTCACTGCCCTGCACTGGGCCGCCAAGAGTGGCAACTGCGACATGGTGACAAACATCATCAGAGCGGCCGAGAAAGGCGGGACCCGTGTCAACGTGGATGCCAGGTCCCATGGTGGCTACACAGCCCTTCACCTGGCTGCCATCCATGGCCAGGAGAAGATCATCACCATGCTGGTCTACAGCTACCACGCCAAGACTGACCTGCGGGACTACAGCGGGAAGAAGCCACATCAGTACTTAAAGGAAGGGGCGTCCTCTGTGGTCAGGCGCTTGCTGGGGGACCCCAGCCTTCCCCACAGCACAGAGCCCTCTGTGCCCATCAAGAAGACCACAAAGCTTGCAGCTTCCATCTTGAGCTCCACAAGCACTTTTCTGGGGGTGATATCCGATGACATGGCTTTCTACGATCTCACCAAAGGTTTAAGGAAACCTTCCTCTTTAAACAAGCTCCTGGCTGCCACTACGGGCCCAAGGAGGAAGCCAAAGACCAGAGGGGGCTTCCCTTCATATTCCTCTCTCTCCGAGGTAATGGAGGAGGAGGAAGAGGAGGTTGTTGTGAAGCGCAGACCTGTTTCTGAGCTGTTCTTTGGCCACTAGCCTCTGCCTTCTTGGGATCCAAATTGTTTAATAACGTGACCAGGGCCTCAATTTCCTCTCCCAGAAGCAGCGTGGATTTCTTCTCTCCTGTGTGTCTTTTTGGATTTTGGACTAAGCCAGAGAGAGGAGCCCCAGAGGCCGCTGGCTGAAACCTATCTCCCAGCCACCCATGGGGAGGGAGCTACCCTGGGAGCGTTGCAGATGCTGTGTGTGCTGTCCTCCTGATGTGTCAGTGAAGACTGCAAACTTTGTACTTAATGGTTGAAAAACTAAACCTCTGTGTGTGCAGACAGGTTAAAATGCTTAAGGTACAGCCTTCCTGATCTGTGCTCCTCAGCTGGAGAGCAAAAGTAAGGTAAAGGATTGCATATTTTACACTGTGAACAGCAAGCTGGCAGCTGGCTACTTGAATATGGCTTGTTACACAGGCTTAAATTCTTAGAGGAAAGATGCATAGTTTTCTATGATGTTTCTGACTATTTTGGTAACAGAAGAGGAATATTTCTATTTAAAAACAAATTGTGTCCTTTTTCAAGCAAAGCTTCTCACTATCACAAATGCTAACATAAAAATCTCAGTTATTGCCTAAGGTGTTTTATTAGATGAACTACTTTACAAAACTAAAACCCCACCATCAGCACCATGACCTGCCTACCTCAGCCTGGAAGCAAGGTTAGCGTTGTAATTGTGGCTTTTCCTCTTCCTGAAAGACTTTCTGACTGGGTGGTACTAACCACATGTCTTTGATGATACTGTGAATGCTTAAACTTGACTGGAGTTCAGTCACTTAATCTGAATAAAACCCTTGTTGATACTTGATAGTGAAAAACTGAACTGAAAAACTGGGAATTGGATCCTGCAGTTTCTGAATAGCCAACTGGAAACAAAGGCTCCTATGTCTGATTCTTCTTATTTATAGCTTGGCCTTTGATTTTGACCTACTTACAATAAATGTTTATAAAATTTGGGCTTTATGTTATGTTAGATGTTTCATGATGCAATGTCTGCATGACCTCTTAAAGCAGCATTTATCTCAGCAGCATGAATCGTGGACCTAGAACTAACTCTTATATTAGAAACAGAATTGTTCCATCTATAGAGCTCCGTGTAGGTCCCCAAAGCATGCTAACTGCAGGCTAATACACTGCAGTGAGGTGGTTACTCTTTTAATTGCTGTTTGGTTAAAGGTAACGCAAAGGGGCAGAGCTAAGAACAGAAACTGCCCGGCTCCTGGGGCCAGCCTGCCAAACCATCCCCTAAACATGTAACTGAAACCCCTGTATATTTCAGAGGTGATGAAGGGGATGGCGGTACTGCCCTTGCTTTGCTTTTCAGCCCCATCAGGTGCTCCAGTTTCCATACTGAAACACTTGGTTGCATGCTTTGCCTTTCTTTCCAAGCCAGTGACTTCAGGAATGTTTGTTTTTTCAGCCTTGAATTAAGCCTCGTACTTCTAATTGGCTGTAATTGGCTTCTCCTGAATGCTGCTACAGCAAGGAATGCTGTAGGACTGCGCTGAGGGGAGCACTGCCCTCTTTTACTTTAAAATGTTCTCCCTGAAGTTGGTGACATTGGAGTGGTTGGGAGCACTCCCGTGACTGCAGAGGGGCTGCTCCACCTGCTCGCACAGGAGCCTGGATGCCACTGCACTGCTCTGCTTCCGTGTTGAACTGCTTAAGCTGCCAAGTGAACGCTGGTGCTCCAGCACCTCCTGACTTCTATATCTGGAGTAGGGTTTAAAGAGAAAATAAAATCCTATTTGCTGCATAGCTGTTGCTGTGACCAGTGCCCAGCGTGGTCATTTCAAACCTGGATTGGTGCTGCACTGTCTCCGCTCACAGACTTCAGGGGAAAAAAGTCTTTCCAAGTTTGCTGGCATTAAACACCTTTTTCCCCTGTATTTTCTGCAACCACAGCAGTGTGTGTGTGTGTGTGTTCATGTTGCCTCTGAGGCACCAGCAGGACTGGTAAAATCATTGTGTTTCTGTGCGAACTGGAAACACTCCCTGATTTGACTCAGCCTTATGGGGAGGTCTGCCCATTAATTGTGGCTCTGAGCTTGGTACCTGTTCAAATAGCTGAGATTTTAGTGCTAATTCACAGCAAAACCTACTTACGTCAGAGGTGAGGCTCAAGGATGGAGGGTTTCCTGGTTAAAAAACAACCAACCAACCTGTAAAGCATGGCTGTGACTTCACCATAAGGAAATGAGGGAGAAGCTTGTGTTGCTCCTGTATTGTTGTGTCAAAGGAAAAGCAAGAAATCACAGCCGAGATAAGAGTCCATTGCAACAGGTAGCATCAAGAAAACTCTGTGCTACTCCTTCCTGGGAGGCACGGAAGAGATAAGGTGCTGTGATAGAGAGATGTCCAGCAACACCAGCCCTGTCCTGCGGCATTCCCAGGCAGTGCTCAGGGGCCTGACAGGAAGGTTGCAACACTGAGGTGTGGAGCTGGCAAGGTCGGTGCTGCGATGGGGTGCACCCAGCTCTGCCAACACGCTTGTGCAGTGACTCAGCTCCTGCCTCCTCCTTGGTGAGCAGACTGAGGATAAGAGAGTGTTTAGGCAGGCTGTGATGAGTGTACCCCGTGCTGCATGACCTCAGGGGCAAGCAAACACTGAGAGGTACAGAGAACAGTGCTGCAATCTCAGAAAGTACACATTACCTTTGGTTACAGGTAAAACGAGTCCTTGGCTTTCTGGGTTTGGGTTCCTTTGTTGCATTCGGGCTCCAGAGGGGACACTGAAGGACGATCGTGGGAGCGTTTTGCTGGCAGAGACTAAGGCTGTGACTGGTTTAATGGTGGGTCCTCATTAATTTCACAGCATCAAACCCAGATCTGGCCGGAGACAGGACGATTTTCATGTGCATGAATGAGCTGTGCCTTCACAAGCACCAGAGCTGAGCACTGCAGCTCCCAGCCATGCTGGCCCAGGGCAGGGGCTGCGCCACAGCATGTGCCACGGCTGGGCAAGCAGCTTTCTGAGCCTCTGGCACAGGCCAGAGCTGGAACCTGCCTTCTGTGTCATCACAGCTGGTTGCAGGAAAGGGAAAACCCCAAACTCCTCCACTCCTGCCCTGTGGACATGGCTTGTGTGGTGGGGGAAGGCTGGGAGCTGCAGCAGGCTGCAGATGGAAGCTACAGATAAGGCACGGGCCAGGACTCAGGAGTTTGGAGTTGTATTTTCAGGCCAAGGGGAATGGCTTTAACCTGCCAGAGGGGAGACTGAGATGAGCTCTTAGGCAGAAGCTCTTCCCTGGGA
>WYDI02011857.1:0-28700 GCA_009867235.2 Psittacus erithacus
GCGGCCGGGCCAAACCCAACCCCCGCCCGGGGGGACCCCGCCAGGCCCGCGCCCGCCCCACGGCCGCGGGGGGGGGGGGGGGGCGGGAAAGCACCACGTGACCGGTGGCGGAAGCAGAGCGAGAGCAGGAGCGGCGGTCACGTGCCTGTGGCGGTGTCTGTGCGGGGGGGCCACGGCGCCGCTCGCGGGGGGGCGGGGCCAAGAGGGTGACCTTCCGGGTGTTGGGGAGGTGGAGCGTGTGACGTAGTTCCGCTTCCGCCTTGGCGTCGGGAGGCGGTGGTGGTGCTGGGGGCCGCCGCCTGCTGCCTCGCTCCTGGCCTGAGCCGCGCCGCGCTCCGCACGCCCAGGTAGCCCTGCCCGGCTCTGCCCCGCGCTGCCCCGCCGGCAGGGAGCGGGGGAGGCCACACCGCTGCGGAGGGGAAGGAGGGAGGAGTGGGGAGGGAGGGGGCTTCATCCCACACCTCAGCGGCGGGGCCTTCCCCGGGGGCCGCCGGGCCGCAGCTGGCTCTTCCCGCTCCCAGGAAGGGGCGGGTGGGGAGCTGCCGCTGCCTCTCCCAGCCCCGCAGGGCTGGAGGTGTGGTGCCGGGGGTCGCCGGCCCTGAGTGAGTGCTGGAAGCCGGTCTTCCCCTCATGGGGACTCGCCGCCTGGGGCGGGCGGATCGCCCCGAGATACGGGTGGTCGCCTGACGACTAGTGCCGCTTTCCGTTACCTAGGGCGTCTTCCGCTGGCGGCTGCAGAGCAGAGGAGGTTCGTTTGTAGCGGATCCTGGTTTACCGTGTGTAACGGTGGCAGCCGTAGCGTTCCTGATTGGTAGATTATCTTGTCGGCTTGTTTTTATGGTCGTTATCTATAAAAGAGCGTGAATCGAATTTTAAGTGGCTGTTTAACTTAAAAGCTCTCCACTAAACGGGTCTCAGGCAAGTGAGTTTTTAATAGTTTATGTTATGTTATGTCCATTTTATCAAATGTTAATACACTTGAGGTTGCTGGGTTAATGGAAAAGCTAGCACTGTGTGGTACAACGGGCAAATTGCTTTGAGAGATTAACTAGTTATCTGACAGGTTTATTCCTGAGAGAGAGCTGTTTCTAGGTGAATTCCATTGAAAACTGTGTTGATCTGATGCTGTTCAACCTTATTGTCAGTGGGTGTAAGAACAAAGGTAGTTTTTTTTTATTTTTGTTAAATAAAACTGCCCCCTCCCTCCCCCCCGGACCTGTGGAGGCCAGGGGCTGCTACAAAACTTGTGGTAAATATCAGGCCAGTCCTAGGCAGCACTTTTCATATTCTTAAAACTTGAGTTCATTCTACCAATGCCAAATCAAGACGTGAAAGATATCAGCTTTATCCATGAAGTGAGATTTTTGTCCTGAAAAACAGCTACCCTGGAAAAGAGCTTCCGTTAAGGAGCAGAAAGGTGTGGTTTGGTTAGTTGAGTCTAGTTGAGGCTAGAACTCGAATATGAGACACAGCTCTGATGTTTTTGTTGTGGGGGAGAGCAACATGCTAAAAGCCCTGCAGTGAAGTTGTTTCATAGTTCCTCGCACTTGGGGTCAGTATGCTTGTTTCATCAAGAACAAATAAAAATAGCTGATAATTCCTGAGTATGAAGTCATGGTAGGAGGCAGACACAGGTATTCTTTAAATTGCTTTTCTAGCTAGTTCAGGCAGACTTCAGAAGAATTGATAATTAGAAGCTAAAGCTATAAATGAGAAATAAAGCACACTTTTAAGAGTGAGGAAAACAAATGAGAATAGGTTCCATAGCTCTCAAGAAAGTATAAAGGCAACTGTAGAAGATAAATTTTAATTATCCTGAGCTGCTGCTGGACCAATACATCTTTTGCAGGATCCACAGAGTAGGATGGTATGGGCAGGAGTAGAGACAATGTGTGCTGCACTGATTTTCTATCACAGCTGGCCCGTGAACAAACTGCCTTAAAAGTGATGTATGTCTGCCCGGTTTGGAGCCATCTGCCTATGATGTGGTGACCATCTGAAGGGATTAGGTCTGGTCCTGGTGGGGAAGCAGCTGTGAAACTGAATGGCCTGTCATGAGTAGAAAACTGGAACAGATTACAATTCCTTATGGCTTTGTATTTTATAGGTCTTGGAAACTGAAAAGGCCTCTATTCTGAAGACTTCTTTTTTTCTGGCAGCTGATAATTTCTAGCAAATACAACATTTTGGTTGCCAGTCTTAATTAAATCTGTCCTGAAAAATCTGACAACTGAAAATCTGACTTCTGTCCTTTTTGTCAGTCAAAACAGACACAGGAAGCAGCAGGAAGATCTTCAAATCTCACACAGATACTAATGATGCAACTGTTGGTTTGGGTTTTTTTTTTTCCCCTTCAGTGTCTTTACCAATTGCCTTTACTCTCCCAAGGAATAAACATGCAGGTCAAACTAAATGATTGCATGTAGGTACCTAAGTGCATCAGTGCGGCTGCTGGGAAGGCTTTAAGGATAGGGAAAGGCAGCGATAAAATGTTGATGCTTGAAGCTGGAAGGTAGAAGCTGCAGAAATTTACATATTTTAGAAAACATTTAGAAGCTGTCAAAGATTTGGTCTCTCTTCCATTTTATCTGTACAGCTATGTTGGGTAGTTGTATTTATGTGGGCAGAAATCTTGTTGTAGATGAGGTTATGCTGGTAGGTATTAGTCATGTTAGAGTGACAAAAGAACCTCTTTGCTGATAGAGCCATGCCACCCAGTGGAAATGCAGCAAAGCCTGTTGCATCTAGAAAGCATTTTTCAGTGTTTGAAAGATGATCTTGGAGACAGGAACTAAATCTGGCACATCAACTGTTGGAAAAATGTCATACAACTCAAAAATGAAAGCAGTTGATGCTTAGTTTTGGATAGCTTGAGTGAAAGAAAGAAAGTGTTTTGGACAGCTCTTTTAATGAGGGTCTCTAAGGACTAATGATGGATAAAAGCCAAGAAAGGCAAGAGCATGGGCTAAAAAATGCTGCTGCATCCATCAGTTTCAGTTGTGCTGGATGTGATCAGAGAGTGTTTAGAGCTTAAAAATCCACTGTGGAGCTATTTTGTTGCAGAAGCTGTTCAGTAGGACAGATTTAGCATGCCACACGTAGCACCACACTTCCAGAAATGGGCTTTTCACAGACCTCTCTGAAAATCTCCGGTTGCTGTTGAACACTGTTGGTAGAACTAGCCTGCCACTGCTGTGTGAGGCATGCTTCCCAACCTTTTTCCAGCCTGTGGTGTGGAGCCAGCAGGCTTGCGTGTCTCACCTTACCTGCTGTTAATTTTTGGGAGCAACTCATGGGCATCCAGGAGGCCTTGGACTGTAGTCTGAAGAATCTACTGTGTGTGGTTTCTGGGTAGTTGCAGTGGAAGTCCTTCATGTCTTCTCATTACTCTTCAGGATAAAAGATGAGAGAGTTTCTGCTCCTAGATGTCCTTTTTTTTTTTTTTTTTTCAGATGTCTTTCATCTTGCCTTCTCCATTGCTTTAGTTCTGTACTTCTGGCCATTTCTGTTTCAGAGGGGGTTGACCAGTGGTGCCGTGATCAGCAATCCAGAGCTGGCAAGGAGCTGGCAACCTCTGTGCTTATGGAAAGCAGGGATGTTTCCAGGGGCCGTGGCTTCAGAAAACAAAGGAAATCTTATCTTGGAACACAGTGGATGCTAGCAGGACTTCAGTTTGAATGCTGCCAGTTCTATAGTCTTTCTTTACTGGGCCAAAATACTTAGACTCTTGAACCCTCCTTCTTCCAGTCACTTTCATCCCCCAACTGCAGGAAAGAGTAATTTGTAGTCGAGTTTAAGTGTGTCAAAACAGGTGTCTGTGGCATTGGCTCTTCTCTGCTCCTATCAGTGCTTGTGCAGTACTGCTCTTGGAAGGCTTCAGCAGGAAATGGGAATCCATTTGTTTACTGAGTGTAGAATTCTAGTCAAGGCACAATTCAGTGCATTTTTCTAAAATCCTGAGCCCACACGTGACCAGCTGGGGACTTTAAAAGTGAGTTACTTGGAGGTCTTCTGTCTGACAGTGTCTCCAATTTGTGTGCATGCGAATGCCTTGAGCAGGACTCTTCCCAATATAATTTATATTTCCTTAAGGTTTTGACTGAAATTCCTTATACTAGTGTTGAACAACTTGAATATATATTCTACATTTAAGTACAAATTAGTTCATATATTGTCTGAGTGTGTCTAATGGTAATTTCAGGGTTTTTTATTAAACTAAGGCAGCAGTACCCAGACTAAATGTACGTTTAAAAACTGTCCCTGAAGTAGGCCATCCTGTCTGCAAGAGGATCCTTGACATGCTTGGCATTGACTCAGTTATGCCAAATGTTGCCAACAAATGTTGCTCTTGTCTGCTTGCCAAAGTAAAAAAGCCACTAAATCTCATTATAAGATATGCTTAACTAGGATTTTTTTTTCCATAAGTCATGCAGCAGAATTGTTTCCTTAATTTTTGTGGCACAAATACTTAGAAATTATCTGCTGACAAATATTGGGAATATTTGTTGATATTTTGTGAGCAGGCCTGTTTCAGCTGTGTTCATCCACTGTTTTGACTTGGATTTACTACTCCCTGTCACTTTTGTGAAAGATCATGGGATTTTCTTCTGAGTTTTGCTTTAGACCTGTTTCCTTTCTCCCTTCTCTTCCTTGTTGCATATATTCCAACTTCTCTTGGCTTTTTTCGCTGTCTTGTAGATCTGTGTTTCAGTGAGTCTTACCCCATCTCTCCATCTGCCTAAAGAAAGGCTGATTCTCTTGCTCCGATTTGGTGTTGCTAACCTGTTTGGGGTTTTTTGTTTTGCTTACGAATACGTTTACATGTACACTTATGTAGAAAAGTTACTGTATGTTGTAGGTTAGATTAAATAGCTTCTGTGTCTGTATAGGTAAATTGAAAAACAGTGACACTAAGAAGCACATATCAACTTCTCATTATTACTGAACATGGTTAATTGCAAAAACTAATGAACTTTTAGCATAAGAGGTATCTGTTGAAGAGAAATTCTTCTTTTTTTGGTAGGTATCTCTCAAATAACTGAGCTGCTAACAACAGGAGTAGAAACCACTTTCCCGCTGTTTGTTTCTCAACTTGAAACAAATACACGGTTCAGATCAATGAGTATCTCATCTGATACAAAGATTCAAATATTTGTGCTTGTATGGATTTGATGGGTGGACCACTCAGTGAATAAGGAGTTATCTGGGTAGTCACACTCAGAGTTTTCGTCAACAGCTTGATGTCCAAGTAGAGACCATTGATGAGTGGCATTCCTTAGAGGTCACCACTGGGGCCAGTGCTGTTTAATGTCTTTGTCAGGCACAGTGGGTTCAAACGTACCCTCAGCAAGTTTGTCAACAACACCAAGCTGTGCGGTGCAGTTGACATGCTAGAGGGAAGGAATGACATGACGTTCAGTGGGACCTGGACAGGCTGGAGAGGTGGGCCTGTGTGAACCTTATGTTCAGCAAGGCCAAGTGTAAGGTTGCATCAAAAGTAGCATGGCCAGCAGTTCAAAGGAGGTGATTTTTCCTGCTTCTACTCTGCTCTTGTGAGACCCCACCTGTAGTACTGCATCCAGCTCTGGGGCCCCCATCATAAGGAGGATGTGGACCTGTTGGAGCAAGTCCAGAGGAAGCCATGAGGATGCTCTGGAGCTGGAGCACTTCTACTGTGGAGACAGGCTGAGAGAGCTGGGGTTGTTCAGCCTGGAGAGAAGCAGCCTCCAGGGAGACCTTAGAACAGCTTCTAGTGCCTAAAGGGGCTGACTGGAGAGGGGCTTCTGACAAGAGCCTGTAGGGATAGGATAAGGGGGAATGGCTTTAAACTGACAGGGGGGAGGTTTAGATTAGATATTAGGAAGGAGTTATTCACTAAGGCACTGGTGAAGGTTGTACAGAGAAGCTGTGGCTGCCCCATCCCTGGCAGCATTCAAGGCCAGGTTGGACGGGGCTTGGAACAACCTGATTTAGTGGACGGTGTCCCTGCTTGTGGCAGCAGGTTGGAACTGGGTGGTCTTTAAGGTCCCTTCCAACCCAGACCATTCTGAGATCCTGTTATTTTTATTTCTTGAAAGGTTTATTTAAATTATAAGGTGTATCTTTAGAGGGTCACTGTGTTTCCACAGGCGTCTGGGTTGCTCAGTGTAGTCATAAATAACTCGAGAAATGAGAAGAGCAGTGTCTTATTGATTCAAAGCCATTCAGAAAAGTTAGGATTAGGTAATGGGTAATAAAATGGCAGATATAATTCAGTGTTGATAAATCTGATGTAATGTGATATAGATAAATACAGAGTGGTGCATATAATTTTGTATATAACATGATGGGCTGACCCTTAACACCAAGGAATGAAATACTGCTACTGAAGAGTAAGTTCCATAGCAATTGAGAAGCAGATGAAACAGTAAGAAGTATTAGGAAGAGAACAGGAGACAAACCAGAACATAATTATGAAACCGTATAAGCCAGTGGTTATCCCACTTCTTGAATTCTCTGTAGTTCTTTCTTGTCAGTCATCTCAAAAGGTACAGAAGAATTGGAAAAGACTCAAAAAGACGCAATGAGAATAATCAAAGGTATGGAATAGCTGCTGTTCAGGGGTCACTGAAATAAGCTAGAGCTCAGCCTCAGAGAAGGAACAGCTGGAAGAAAATGATAAAGACCTGTAGAATAATCATCAGCATGAGCAGGGTGGATAAGAATAGACTTACTGATTTCCTCAGCTGCAAGAGTGAAGGAGCACCATCTGAAACTAGTAAGATCCAGGTACAGCACAAAAAAGAAGGTGCCTTTTTGTGTAACAAATAGCAACTCTGTGGACTTCTTTGCTAATCGATGTTGTACCTACAAGCAGGGAAACTAGATGTGTTGGTGGAAAATAAATTATCTGAGGGTTGTTATTTCATAGAAATTGCCTTCAACTTCGGGAGTGTCTGAGTTTGGCATCATTGAAGTATTGGGGTGTCGTCCCTGTTCTTGTTCTTCCCTACTAGTCATTGTTGAAAATAAAATGGGATGCTGAGCTAAATGGGCCCTTGTTCTGATTCTCTTCTGTCCTAAGATTAGGAAATTTTGCCAATAGCAATAAACTTACAAAACAGTTTCAGGGAAGAGTAGTTTATATGTGCATTATTTGCATTATGCAATTTATAATCTAATGGAGCTCATAAACTCGTTTGTCACAGGCTATCTGCACAAACCTCCGTCTGTGAGACCAGTCTCTGTGTTAAAAGGTCTTCACCGTCAAGAAGGAAAAACAAGGATAGATTTATGTGGGGATCTACTTGGCAGTAGTATTTGTACTCTTAGTTTATTTCGTATTTTTCCTTCTCTTATGTTTCTCTCTATCTGCTACACTCTCCCCTAAAACCTTCTGGCCACACTAGGGCATGTCCACCTATTTCACCTGCTCCTGTCATCCTTTTAACAGTTCTTCACCTTTAGTCAGTATTCTTGCCAGTCAGTCAAACTGAATATACCTTCAGTTGCCCTTTTGTATGGCTAATGAAGATTGACAAAGCCAGTCTGTTCATTGAGATGAAGCTCTGGAAAGCTCTTAAGTGCAGTAGTTGCCTTCATGGAAAGACAGCACCTGACTCATTGGTCCCTATTTTCAATATTT
Organism: Psittacus erithacus; assembly: GCA_009867235.2. Classification (NCBI taxonomy): domain Eukaryota; kingdom Metazoa; phylum Chordata; class Aves; order Psittaciformes; family Psittacidae; genus Psittacus; species Psittacus erithacus. Next base: position 7,625 of record WYDI02011857.1, read on the forward strand.
CTTGTAAAGTCAGGCGTGCATTAATGACACCTTTGCTATGTCTGTGTTCAGTTTTGCTTGAAACAGTGAACGTAAATAAGAGCGTCCACTATCTTTGTGTTCTGAAATGGAGGATAAAGCACCAGCAAACTATATTCTTTATTTCTGACAATAGGATCTGTGTGGGGATTTAATAATGTTTTGTTTTAGAAGCATTAACTTTATCTGCAGCAGCCTGCCTTACGTTTTCTGAGTCCCAGTTTAGAAAAGAGCTTGAATACTTGCCACGCATTGCTGTCTGAGTACGCTTCCTGCTTGGTATAAATACTTTAAATAATTTTTCTTAGTGTAATGTGACCCATTTACATTGTGTCGTTCCTGTCTGACATGAGACAGGTAGAGGCTGAAGACTTGCCTTTTCATGAGAATTTTATCAAGAGGGAAGTATTTGGGTAGCAGTCATATCTATGGGCCAGTCATTTAAACAAACCCACTGCTGAGAGATGCTCTCAGTTCAACACTTACTGTGGTTTAAATGATACAAATGTAGTTTGTCTCTAATTCTTGCTTGAAATACTTTGTTTTTCAACAAATTTAACTTTATCTTACCTTAATTTTCAGAAAAATGTCTGGAACTGATGATTTTTCGGTAAGTAACAATTTTTCTTTCCTGAAGATCAGCCAGTTGGTTACTTCATTCTAAAAGTTGGCATACTTTCTCAAGAAGAAGGGGAGCTTATAGTTGAGAGGTTATTTCCTCTGTACTTCAGCTGTGGTGTTTTCCTTTTGGGTAGATGGGGCAATCTGTGGATTAAACACATGAAGCTGCTGGGCACTTCATGGGTTCTTTTCTACTATGATGTTAATAAAGGAGTTGTGCTTTAATAGTGTCCGAATAGTTATAATGGCAATCTATAAAAATCCTTTTGGATTTGTGCAAAATTGCTTATTGCTCTGTATGGCTGATCGCCTTCTACAATTGGTTTGCTAACTACAGCATGTCAGAATGCCTCTTTTCCCTTAATTGATAGAAGATGCACAAAAATAAATGTAGTCATCTCTATGCGGCAGCAAAGAGCTCTTTTCCCATTTTGGCAGCTGAAACATACAAACGTAGTGGGTGAATGTCTGCAACTAGTAAGTCCAGTAGACATTTTCCATTCTCACTGATGCTTTGTTTTTTAGCTGGCAGATGCTTTACCAGATCAGTCTCCTGCTAAAACCTCCAAAGTGAGCAGTACAAAACCTGGTCAGCAGCCTGGTCAGCCACCACAGGGTTGGCCAGCTTCAAATCCCTGGAACAACCCAAGCGCTCCCCCTATGGCGCCAACTGGACTGCCACCAAATACATCCGCTTCCACTATGCCATTTGGACCTCCACCAACAGGAATGTATCCTTCAATGCCCCCTGGACCGCCTGCTCCATTTCCTCCTCCTCCTGGTGGTCCATATCCACCCCCAACTGTGCCAGGTCCTGTCCCACCAGGGCAATATCCTCCACCAAATATGCCCTTTCCAGAGCTTCCAAGACCTTACGGTGGTCCAACAGAGCCAGCTGCACCTCCTGCTCCTGTTGGGCCATGGGGATCCATGCCCTCTGGAGCATGGGGACCAACAATAGGAGGGCAGTATCCTGCGCCTAGCATGCCATATCCACCCCCAGGGCCATATTCCGCTCCTACCCAGACTCCAGGGGCCGCGCCAACAGTACCATGGGGTACGGTCCCACCTGGAACATGGGGACCTTCACCGCCAGGTCCATTTCCTCCACCCACAGGATTATATCCAGCTCCAGGACTGTATCCTACGCCCCCTAATCCTTTTCAAGTGCCATCTGGTCCTGCTGGTGCTCCATCAATGCCAAGTGGTCCCCATGTGAGTATTTCATTTTGGTCTTGAATTACTCTAGAAATGTTATACTTTTGAGTGTGGAAGTTCAATAGCATAAGATCTGTTAGTGCAGGTTAGGAATTTCAGCACATCTGCCTTCTGTAGTCAGTGGAATAGTAGCCAATTTCTTAAATGCTCAACTAAATATCCTTGAATGGTGAAATTACATCAACTTGGGGTGTGTCTAAGCATTACATTACAGTGGTCTTCCACTACTTGGAAAGCCTTCTCTAAAAAGCAAAAAAAGGTATGTAGCCTTGTAATAAATTCTGAAGGAGAAAACAGTGTCTGTGATCTAGTGAGATTTATTCCCTCTATATGTGCTCTAGACGCAAATCGTATAAGGGTGAATTAAGTTTTAATTAAGAATTTTTGTAACTGAATTAACTGCTTTATGAAAAGCCTGTATTGACCATGAATTATTGTTTCTTGCAGCCTTACCGTTGAATACATTCTGGGCAACAAAATACTGTAGTTTTCCACCTTCATCCACTACTTGCAGAGATTTTTACAGTTTTTGTTTCAGTAATGTTGGGGGCTGTGAAGAATACTTGCCTCTTGTATGTGCATTTGAGGTATGAAGGAGCAGTTTGCATTAATCTTCTTTGCTCATATGCTGGTATATGGTTTGGTTTAATAAAGTGAATTACAAAGAGCAGAAATCAAACATCTGTGGATCTTACATTAGCAAGTATTCCTTGGAAAAATGGGAGCTGCCAAGTAAGAATTACAAGGAATCAGGCCCAAGGACTTAAAAGTTACTTATTAAATTTCCATGAATGCTTTAAGTCTTGTTGCCAGACTTGTGCTGGTCACTGAATGGATGGATAGTCATATTTTGTCTATTTTCAGGTTGTTCTAAAATGTCAATAAAAAAGTGTTTCAAGATTTTAGTCAAGAAATCTAATTTTTCAACATGCTACAGTCATTCAGACTAAAGAGACAGAGCATGGGAACTTGAAGGTTTTCTCAGCATTTTGTATATACTCGAACCTTATTGCTCAGTCTGGGACTACGGAGGAGAAGATACACATTTGAAATACTTGGTCTGACCTGTCAGCACACTGTTCGTGTTCACAAACAGGCATTTATGTGCAAATTAAATAACCTGGATGTGCAGTTAACTTTGAATCAACAAATGTGAGTTTTATGCATGCAAATGAGGACATCATTTTGCCAGTTCTCATTCTGTGGTGGTTAGAAGTTTGGCTTGGTCTATGTAAAGAGAAACTGATTCCCACTTAGGTAAGGTACTTCCCTCTTTCTAACCTGGGTTCTAGTCATTTAAAATTCGATTTTGCTGTTGCGTGGTGTAAACTCAGCAGACTTTTTCAGAGTCCCTGGAAACTGAACTTGAGCATAAAAGATCAAAGAAATCCCAATCTGACAATTCCCTTCCCAGCCATTTTTGGCATGGCATTTAGTTCCATCAGCTACAAAGATCCTTATTGCCACAGTTGAGAAGGAGGAGGTCTTATTGGAGCTTCCCTGGGTGTTGTAATGGGGAGAAGTCCTCTGTTCTCAGCTAGGTGTCTGCATACCTCACTGAGTTAAGTGTAACTTAGGAGTAATTGAATGTCTAGAAGCCTGTGCACTGCTGCGTAGCTGTCTTCCCCCTCTGAAGGGGCACTGCAGTCGGTTTTCATATTCTTGCCATATCTGTGCAAAGCGCATGCAAGGGGTTTGCTGCAATGCTAGTTTCGTGTTACCAAGACAAAGAGTCACGTGTTAGTGAGGAGTTCTGGCGCTCTTTGTGGTACTTCATAGCCTAGACTCTGACCATGAATGGTTTTATCCCCAGCTGGGGATATCCTAACTTAGCCTCTGTAGGTAGAATTAGGAACAAATTTTGCTTAACATAGTATCTCATTAGGGAGTCTTTGTATCATGGAACTGTGAAAGTGAGTTGATTCTCTTCCAGTACCTTGTTGTGGCTTCCTGCATGTGTGTGATGGACTTCTTAAAAACAAATGGGGTGACCTGGTGGTGATGCTTGTTTGTAGTTTAGCCTTTATAGAATCACAGATTGGTTTGGGTTGGAAAGGACCTTAAGATCGTCTAGTTCCAACCCCCTGCCATGGACAGAGGCACCTCGCACTAGACCAGTTTGCTCAAAGTCATGTGCAACCTGGCCCTGAACACTGCCAGGGATGTAGCATTCACAGCTTTCCTGGGCAGCCTGTTCCAGTGCCTCACCACACGCAGTTATATCTAGCCTAAATCTCCCCTGTTTAAGTTTAAACCCATTACCCCTTGTAACTATACAGGCCCTGATGAAGAATCCTTCTCCAGCATCCTTATAGGCCCTCTTCAGTTACTGGAAGGCTGCTATGAGGTCTTCTTGCAGCCTTCTCTTCTCCAGGCTGAACAGCTTTCTCAGCCCGTCTTTGTATGGGAGGTGCTCCAGTTCCCTGATCATCCTTGTGGCCCTCTGGACTTGCTTCAGCAGTTCTGTGTCCTTCTTATGTTGAGGACACCAGAACTGCACACAATACTCCAGTTGAGGTCTAATGAGAGAAGAATAGAGGGATAGGATCACCTCCCTCTACCTGCTGGTCATGCTCCTTTTGGTGCAGCCCAGGATGTGGTTGGTTTCTGGGCTGCAAGCGCACTCTGCTGCGTCATGTTTAGTTTCTCATCGGTCAACACCTCCAAGTCTTCCTTAGGGCTGTTCTGAATTGCTTCTCTGCCCAACCTGTAGCTGTGCCTGGGGTTGCCCTGACTCGGGTATAGGACCTTGCACTCCACTTTGAAATTCATGAGGTTGGCACTGGCACACCTCTCAATCATGTCAAGGTCCTGCTGGATGGCATCCCTTAATGGCAAAGTCCTGGAATATTTTTGCAGAAGAAAGCAGTTAGCTGGTGCTGTTTTAATCTAAAGTTACGAAAGCTAATAGATAAGGTGTATGTATTTTTTGTTTTAGAGAGACAATACTGGAGCTGAACAAAAAACTTAATGTTTCAGCTTAAAACTTAGCATCTGTAACTCTAAAAATAGGAGCCAAAAGTGCAAGTCTTCACTAACCTTAAACAAGCCTCAGTTGCCCCCAAACGGACTTGGCTTACATCTTGGCAAGATTAATTTAAAATTAAGAGAACATTAACAATATTTGCTCAAGTGCTTTTTTGATACCTGCAGCCTTAGATAATAAATCAATATAACAACAAAACAGTCCGAATGAATGGGTCATGCAGTAGCAGCACTCCAGTTCAGGATTGCACTGGCTGGATGTCTTTGCAGGGAATGGGAAGAGGTAGGAAAGGATAAAGTGAGCATAGCAAGGAATGAGTTTTTGGAAAGGGGATTTGTAAAAGTAACTAGACTTCTAGGTTCTTCCTGAAACAGGCAGGATTTAGTACTGGAACACCTAGGCTAAAATTCAGTCTATATGGGACGTTTTTCAATGTATATTCGTATTTCTTGAGGTCATGGAAACTGTTTCATAACCCCTTTGTTTTTGTGAGCAAAGTTCTTTGCATAGCAGTGAAAAGGGTATACCTGTTAATCTATTGTGTAAAAACTCAAGTTGTCACTATATACCGTGTAGTAACTTTATCACATGTTATGTCAAGTGTGAGCAACTTCTGGCCTGAAGCTTTTGCAATGGAATTTGTACATTTCTATGCCTCATTTGAGTTAAATTGCTGAGAAGTTCGTTTTGACTTGTGCTTTGAGATTGACATACTGCGTTTGTTTACAATATGAAATATAAGCAATCACATCTTTAAAGTATAGATTATCACCTGCTGCTGTATTTTCTTTAGATGAAACAAATATTGCTGTATGATAGTGAGAAGCTATAAATACAGGATTTGATATTTTTTTGAAAATGCTGTCACTTTTGTATAAGATTAGACATTAAACGTATTTTCAAGACTGTTGTGTTTACTGTTTTTCACTTACTGCTTTTGACATGCCTGTGTAGACTTTTGCCTTGAATAGTGAAAATAGGACATCCTTAATTTGCAAAGACTGAATATAAAATCAGAATGACTTGACTTCTGTGAGTGTTTTTCCTCTTCCTTTTCCTTTTGTGATTTTTGCAGCCTATGCATAAGGCATATTAAATGTGGATGTGACCATTGCTATCTTGGAGCATGTCAGTCTCAGGTATTGCCTGTTCACAAACTGCCTTGCTAATGAAGAAAAAAAAACCCTACCTGATTTTGCTTGCTCTAGAGGAGGAATGGGACGTATTTTTCACCTGTGAAGAGTGTGGTGTGTGTTTTTTCCCGGCTCTGAACAATTCCAGTGCTAGACTGACACATTGGATGTGGTGAGTTACCCACAAACCAATGTTTTCATTCCCTTATCAGAAGTGCGGTGGGATAGGGTGGATAACTATGAGAAACTCCAGGGCTTGGCAGCAAGGTGAACTACAAAGTCTGGGCATCACTCATCATTATATTTATGTTCTTCGTATATCTTGGCTTGCAGAACAGTTCACACTGAGCTGCCTTTACTCACATCTTCACTCTTTCAGGAAGGTAAAAATGGCAGCAGTGAGCAGAAAAGAGTGGAAGTAATATTAATCCACTTTAAGGTTAGAAAACAAGACTCTTAGACTGTGCACTGTATATAATCCTTACATCTGTTACTAGAACAGTACATGTGGCCAATGTTTTATCTTAACTTTTGGCTTGTGGGACTGTGCACTCCTCTGGATTCCTCGAATGAATTATTTCTTACACCTCTTCTGCATTGGTAGAGATGAAGACATGGGAATGTTGATCCAGTAATGTTAATTGCTGACTGCCCTGAAGACCCAAAAATCTTTAATGGAATTTTTAGGAGGGCGTCTGCCAAGCAATACTTATCTACATAATTCTTAGGGGAGTAGTTAGTTTGGAAAAACTATTCCAGGGGTCTTGCAAAGTGGTGACTATGTGCATAGTTAGATCTACTGTGTCAGATATGTTAGCTCTGGCCTACCGTTGTGACAGGCAGGCAAGTTCTGACCCATTTCTGTGCATGGGCATTGATTCACTGACCAGCCAGTCCAAAACTGCCTCCACACTGTCCAAAAGGTGAGACATCAGTATGAAAGTCTCCTTCACCTCTGCTAAGTAAAAGCCCTTGGGCATCTATGTAAGGATGAAACTTCTCATACATATTTTTCTTAATAGTGGTTTTCCTGTTTCTGAAGTTAAGCACAAAATTCCAATGATTAGAATGCAATTCCATATGCTTCGAACAACTGTTGTCCACCAGACACATCATAGTGTTAACTGCCATCTGGCAAATCAAGAAATGCAAGTTTCAACTTGGAATACAAGCTTCTAATCAACTAGTACATGCTGCAAGAGTTACTATCGCTGCACAGCACAACAAAATGTGTTTCCCTCTGGGATGTGTGGAGAAGGACATGCACTGGGATCCAGACGAGGTCAGTGGGTGGATGTTGGTATGTGTGACGTTGAGAGGAGTGAGCTCTGCACTCTTAGTCTGGGCTCCACCTGGGAGTGACTAATGCCTGGGGACATGTGCCACTTGTGCATGGGCAGAGGTTGCAGTGGGAAAGGTCATGGTCTGAAGAGGATAATGGCTAGTTATACATGATGTTGGCGTACTTTGTATTGGCTCAGTTTTCCCAAATAGCGTTTTCAAGGTAGTTGTGGGAGGATCAAATATAAATTTTGCTCTGCTCTCACAATTCAGAGGAATTTGAGCTAACTCAAACCAAAAATGTGCTTTTGTGCAGACACCCATTAAGCTGTGACAGCAGGGTAAGTTCTTGTTGGTCACTGTTGCCTGCAGGATCTCTCTGCTATGTGGGAAACAGCGTGAAAAGCTGTGTGCACCAAAGTGGGTGCTTCCAGAGGTCTGCTGGTTGTTCAGGTTGATGACAGTGAAGGCAGAAGAATGGGGGCTTTGTATCCCCTGTGCACCATTTCATAAGTTATGGTTAAGTTAAAAATTCCACCTAGAGAAGTAAAAAAGGATGGTCAGGGTAATAGTGCAAACACTTCAGTTCTGTAGTATCACTTTCCAAAGCGTACCCTCCTTGTTAAATGAGAGATGGAGGGATGAAATAATACCTGTGTTTCTGCCCTGTTTCCAACTTTGTCGTCACACTCAGAGGGGAAGAGCTGTGCTGAGAAGCCAGTTGGCACGCTGTTGGATTTAGTTTCAGGTCCTAGTTCTGTTGTCTGTACAAGATCTCACCTGCTCCTGCAGATTCTTCTGGTGATTAGGGGAGGGAATTCTTGGAGCACTTGCCCCATAAACTCTTGCATCAAGCTGTGCTGTCAATCACCAAATTTGTTTCACTTGGCAGTAATGGTGGCTTAATATGCATCTCCTCATCCCTTTCCTCTGCGCTACCCCAGTTACCTTTAAACCAGATGACTTCCCTGATACAGCCCCATGTACACAGTGTTCTGCTGAATGAGGCAGAGCAGAAAGCTTGGGTAGAGAGCAGCTTAAGTGGGATCATGACCTTGGTGGGGAGGTGCTTGCACTAGACTGTCAGTGGGAAGATCTTCATCCAGAAGAGGAGCTGGAACACATGTTCACCATAAGCACTTAATTTCATGCTCTGCAGAACTTGTTCCTCTGAGGGATCCTAGAGAGGATGAGTTATTGATATTAATGGTTGGGTCTTGTGGGCAGGTGGGTGCAAGTCAGGTACCCTGCAGTGCCTTATCCTGTTAGTAGCTGTTTCTGAGGGATGTTAAGGCTGGAGCTCTCATCCTTGGTGTGAAATGAGGGGGCATAATTCATAGTTTGAGTTTAAAGTGGAAAACTGCTGCTGATGGTAAAGGCCATGATTTAAAGCAAACACCAGCTTGTATTGCTTCAAAACTGGATGATGGTGTTAGTTTGAAAGCAAGAGAGTCATAACATCAACAAGGGGAAGCTTTATCTCAGTGAGGACAGGAAAGCATTGGAGCAGGCTGCACAGGGAGGTTGTGCAGCCTCTGCCCTTGGAGGCTTTGAAGGCCGGCTTGTATTAAGCCCTGAGCAGCATGGTTGGCGTTGGAGCTGGCCCTGCTCCAAGTGGGGATGAGGAACTTCCTGATGTCTCTGCCCACCAGAGCTACCCATAACTCTTAAGGAAATTCACACTGTTCAGTGCCTGATTGAAAGCAAACATGGAATTTATCCCTTCTTGAAACAAGTTCAGAAAGGGGCAAATGTCACAGATGAGATCTACACTCTGGGGTGGATCTATGACTTCTGGTGGGAACCCAGGATGTGCTAACAAGGGGTGATCTTCCCTAGTCAGGATGCTCCATTTGCTAAGCTGTTAAAGGATAATGAAAAGCAAAACTGTATTATGATGCCTTTTCACAAGAACGTGCCTCATTTGCATGATAATTTGCAAAGTACTTTATATATAGTGCTTTCTGTGATAGAAATTGTCCAAAGGAGTTTTGAATCTTGTGCTTTCTATTTTCTCTGTATTCCCTTCAGTTGCAGGGCAACACCCTCCAGCACAGAGAAGGTGGTGGAATATCCTATTTTAAGTTTGATCTGAAGTGGGAAGAATTAATGCTTTAATACCCTGGTGCTTGTTCTCACTGTGTGTTGGGCTGCATAAAGCTGGAGTTCCTCAGTGCTCTTCAAGGACCCAGAGCTGGTTATCTTGAAAGCTTTTGAACACGGATGCTTCAGTGTCTGTTTGCATTTCAACCTGGATGCTGTCCCTGTTTTCCTGCTTGGAAAGCTGAGCATGAGCAGCACCACATAACTTGGAGCATGGGGATCAGTAGATCTGCCATCTTCCTCCTTGGTCATAGAATCATAGAACACCAGATTGGAAGAGAGCTCAAGGATCATCTGGTCCAACCTTTCTAGGCAAAGCATTACCTAGACTAGATGGCTCACCACCCTGCCCAGCCAGATCTTTAGAGTCCAGTGGTGAGGAATCCATCACTTCCCCAGGGAGATTATTCCAATGGTTGTTCTCATTGTGAAAACCTTTCCTCTTGTGTCCAGTTGGAATCTCCCCAGGAGTAACTTGTGCCCATCACCCCTCAGTCTTTTCCTTGGGACTCTTTGTCAAAAGGGAGGCTCTGCCTTCTTTGTAGCCACCCTTTACATACTGGAACATGGTGATCAGAGCTCCCCTGAGCCGCCTTTTCTCTAGGCTGAACAAGGCCAGCTCTCTCAGCCTTTCCTCCCATGGCCACGTTCGTCTCTTTGGCCTTTCTCTGGACCCTCTGCATCCTGCCCACATCTTTTTTCTATAGTGGGGCCCAAAGCTGAACACAGTTTTTTAGGTCTGGCCTGAGAAGCACTGAGCAGAGTGGGACAATGACATCTTGATACTCTTCTGTTGGTCTGTACTGGCTGTCAAAGTAGTTTCTAAAAGGAGAGTGTCTGTGCAGTGACACGGGGCAAAAACTACTCTGAGTGGTTCAAAGAAAAAGCATGCTGGAAAAATGAGCTCCTAGCTGTTGTGTGAAGGCAGACGTCAACGTGGCCCCTCTGGTTTTTGGCTCTCAGCTGGTTGTGGCCCATCACCATCCTGCTGCCATCAGCAGAGGGCAGCGCTGCTGCTCTCAGCTCTCCTGCCTTGGCATATCCTCCTGGCAGAGAAGGCTGTATCTGCTACCGATTATTTTTAACATTGAATTTGATAAAAAATAGGGAAAACCAACAGCAATTTAGTCACTTACAGTGCTGATTTGGTGATGATGTTGTAACCCGCACCTTTGCACAGACTTGTATTGCATTGTGTTAGGTTTGACTGATACAGGAAGAACACACACATGCTGTGCATGAGATTTGAATCTGAGCCCTGTTCAATGTAAGGTCTCATAGGAGAATGAATTTCTGTGCTGTGCAAAAATCTGGCATCAAATGCAGTGTGGCAAAGAAAGAAAACTTGCTGATCTGCCAGGGACAAAGCTTTTCTCTCTCCCATCTCCTCTGGTTTCCTGAGCTATGGCAAAAGCCAGCTATCACAGTTGGACTTGTGATCTTTAAGGTCTTCTCCAGCCTAAATGGTACTATGACTGCTGTTGCAATAAAAGTAAATTCTTAGGAGTGGTTGATCTTGCAGCTGCCTTGGATCAGATGGGATTGTCCATCTTTGGCCTTCATGTTTTCCTTCCGACTGCGTGCTGAGTGCGATATCACAGGGCTTTTACTTTCCTTATTGAGCGTCTTTCCCATGTCAAAGAGACGGGAACAGCAGGGGCACACGCTGCCTTTGGTGGGGATAGGGTTGAATATATTCAACCCCCTTCTGCAACACAGTGCTATTCCTTTTGTCTTTTTAGGCTGGATTAGTTGTCTGCAAGGTTGAATGAGTTGGCCAAGAAAAGCACCGGGACTTTGTCTTTTTGGTGGCTGCAAGCCATGAGGGTTGTTCAACATCTGCACAGGCAGTTGGGATCAATGTAGGGATTCCTCATCCAGTTATTTCATACTGTTAAGATGCAAAGGCTTCCTTAAGGGTCTATGGGCAACGTGCTGTGGAGCTTGGTGCAGCTGAGAAGGGAATTACAATGAAGTTTGAGGCCAGGGGGCTTGAGGACTTTTGTCAATCTATTGACACAAATTGCCACAAGGCCCGCTTAACTCTTGGAAAGCGCCTTAATGCTCAGATCAGTGCATCAAGTGTAAAATGAGTCACATTTATTCATCTTTCATAATAGAAAAGCTTCAAACCGTAGTGTAGTTTTGCTCTATAGCATCAGTGCTAGAAGCTGTGTGAAGCTTTCTGGGGTAGACTTATTGTTCTCCTGGCACTGCCAAAGCAAGAGGGAACTGAATGAGCTGGAATTTTGCACCAGTGCTCTCTTTTCTGGGAGAAGGAAGCTGCAAAGGTGGGACTTCTGCTTTGTGCTTTATAATAGAGAATAAAAGGGAGCTGGTGCAGGGAAAAGAGAGCGAGTCCAGACTTAGTTGCATATGTGAAGGTATATGTGAGCAGCAGGGATGATGCTGCAGGTGTTGATGCTCTTTATCTGCTGCTTTTGCTGTCTTTACCATCAAACTTGAGTTACTGAAGTTCTCAACCTTCCTCTGCATTGACTTTTTCACTAGTGCTAGGGCAGACACACGCCTGTGTCTGAGAAAGGAGATGATGTCGGCACAGTTCCCATTGCCCTGGGAGGCTGCATGGAGAGGAAGGAGAGATGATGGTTGAATTTAGCACCTTGGGACTGCACCAAGCCCGGCCTCGGTGGTAAATCTGCAGCCCAAACATTGCATGTGATGGTTGCTGCCAACCCCGTGCACAAGTCAGGCCACAGAGCTCATGAGTCTGATAAAATCACACGGCTGTGCATTGTTCTGCTTTCTAAAGGGAAATGGATCTCTTCAGCCATTGAGCTTCTTGCCCTCTAGGTTGATTTCCTTCCCTTTAACTTACCATGAAGAAGACAAGACAGAAGCAGCTTTCTGTTTATTCGTTTCCATTAAGCAGTTTGAAATTACTGCTTCGAAGTTATTTAACTTTACAGAGAGAGACTGCACATTGGAGTGGGGTCTTTTGCCTCTGGGAGACCCAGTGTCCACAAGAATAGATGATGTTAATTCCTGATACAAGTCAGCATAAAGTAAAGGGTACTGGGGCCAAGCAAAGGCTTGATAACTCCTCAGTTGTAATTGCAAACTTTCATTTATATATAAAGGTCTTTGGCTTAAATGGCTTCTTTTAAACTACTGGAGTATGTAGTTAATTAACCCAATGGTAAACATTACTGTGACATCATGGCAGGCAAGCCCTTCAATAAACAGCACTTGATAGATGGTGGCACTTCGAAGCTATTGCTGAGCAACTTGTCAAAGGTTGTTGCTAGAGGAAAATGTTTAATAATGTATGTTACTGTACAGTGAAATGGTGCCTGAGTGTCTGGGGAACCCAGAGCTGGTGGGTGAGTTACTTCCAGTCCTGAAGGGACCTTGAGCTCCTTGTGGAAGTGAGCTAATGCCCATCTCCAGCCTCATTGCTGGATCCCTCTCCAGCCTTCTTGTAGCCCCCTTTTTAGATATTGGAAGGCTACTTGAAGGTCTCCCCAGAGCCTTCTCTTCTTCAGGCTGAGACCTTGCAGAGGAGCAGAAAAGGCCTTGACTCTGTGTAAGCATTGCTCAGCAGTAAGGAAAACATCCCTCTGTTATCAACAGTTTCCAGCATAAATCCAAAACGTGGCCCCATACTACCTGCTGTGAAGAAAATTAACTCCATCCCTGCTAAAACCAGCGCACCATTAAATATCACTTGGCTCTTGTGTGCTATTGATCAGATTAATGCTGGGCATTTAAAATAGGGAAATTAAACTGTGTAAAGAGAATGTGTCTGTCCACAGTGAAGCGCATGTCAGAGACCAAGTCCCTAAGAAACGGTGTGATCCCAGTAGCTGAGCCGCCTGCCTGGCTCCTCTGTCTCTCCCACCTCTTGGGTTGGCAATTCAGAGCTTTCAGTTGTATGTGGTGAAAAGCAGGGTTTCATTTTCTTTTTAGGGTCTCTAAAGCAAACAGGTACTTATGAGTGCTTTAAAAAACTTCCAAAACCCAAGAATATGCTTATTTTTGAGAAATGACTTTTTCTATCCACTGCTGGGAAGCAGCCAGCCCTGGTTTGCAAGGCAATGCATGGCAAGGTGTTACAATACTGCAAGGGAACAGCACCATCTCTGGGGCTTAGGTCTCCTACAGAGCCAGCACATCCATGTGCTGCCTCCCTTGCCTACTGCTCCAGCACTGAATCCAGCCACTGTCTTTGCTATCCCAAGCTTGCAAACCACAGGTGCCACACCTCCGTGTCCGACCATGTGAGTCACAGTGGGATGACTCAGGGGATGGGGAGGAAAGCAGAATGTGGCTGTTTCATAGCCCTGCGTGCAAGGGGCTCTTGGCACCCGCCCCATGAATCATAAACAGAGTGGTTTGGGTTGGAAAAGACCTTAAAGTTCATCCAGTTCCAACCCCAATGGCACAGGCAGGGACGCCTTCCACTGGATCAGGTTGCTCCAAGCCCTGTCCAGCCTCACTCTTCATCCTTGCTGCTGCTTGGCTTATTCAAGTGAAGAAATTGGCTCAAATATTGAGTCATGTTTTCACTTTTGGTCCAATGTTTTTTTCAGCACTGTGTACCCGTTGCATAACTGGAAGCACGATTCTTATGGCACTGGAAATGGGAAAAACCAGGGAAGCCTTTTTGGTAAACGTTTGGAGCCTTCAGGCGAAATCCTGAAAACAGCAACACAGGTTTTTCAGGAAAATAGCTTTTATCAAAGACATTTGGGGGAGGGAGGGCGGGATGTCTTAGGATGGAAGGGGAAAAGCAGTGCACTGTGGAGTTAATACAGCCTTGTCTGGTTAGCCGGGAAGGCAGAAGTCACCAAGACCTGCTTAAAAGCACTTTGTGTGTGTCCCTTTACTCAACTTTATGAACATGTGCTCTGCACACGTGTACCTCTTGGTTAATATATTCTCAGAAAGATGCTGGAGCAAGGACTTGAAGGGTTGTTCTGATGAGCAGCCATCTCCTTCTGCTTGAGTTACAGGCTCAGGAAGCTCCAGATGCTCATGCAGTGCCTCAGGGATCCTTCAGCATTACTGGCTTCAATCCTCTCCAGGTCCCTTTGCCCTGAAACATTCCCAGAGGTATCGCTGTGTCTATTTACTGTGGTGAGGTCTGCTCACTGTGGCAGGCAAGTGAAGCAGCACTCCCTGGTTAAATATCTCCCCAAGTGGAGCATCGCACTCCCTTGGGCATCCCTGGCATCTCTCATCAGCATTTGACACGCTTCAGTTTGGTCCGAATCCCTGTGCCAAGTGTTATATGGAACTGCAGGGTGTGAAAATCCAGGCTGGCGCACCAGGAGAGAGCAGGCTTCCCTCCCTCTTTCAAAGCCTTTATCTTTTAGATAAGAAGAGATGAACCCTAAGAAGTTACACTAAAATTCCTTTAAACCACACTCGAGATTTTTGCCTTTTCTTTCTCTCAGCAAGGCCATTCAGTTTAGCTGCTGCCTTGAAGAAGTACTTTCTATGCATTTAATGGCACCAGTTAAAGGGAGTGTCACTTAATAACCTTTGGTCAGCCCCAAATTGGTCAAGCAGTTGGACAAGATGATCGCTATAGGTCCCTTACAACCACAGTAGTCCTGTTCTGTTCCGTTCTGTTCTGTTCTGTTCTATTCAGTTCTCGCAGTAGCACCTCGCAGCAGATCAGCATCTCAACAAACCTTTTTCTTTCCTATTGCTTTAAGCTGCGAAGCCCATTGAGCAAGCAGGAGATGATTTACCCTCAATCTGCAGTAAAACTGTGCTTGTTGAAATTACAGCTGCCACTAACAGGTTTCCAGCGCTGCTCCTCTGCTGGCCTTGCTGCTCAGGTGAAAGCCGAAGCTTCTGCAGCTTTTTTTCTCCTGGTGGTCCCTGCAGAGAAGCAAACCCACCCGAAATTTAGAAGGAAATTCGTGGTTTACTGAGCTTCAGTAAAGCTGTGAGCCCCCACCTGCAGTGCTGCATCCAGCTCTGGGGGCGTAAGGACAATGGAGCTGCTTGAGTGAGTTCAGAGAAGGGCATGAAGGTGCTCAGAGGGCTGGAGTATCTCTCCTATGGAGACAGGCTGAGAGAGGTGGGGTTGTTCAGCCTGGAGGAGAGAAGGTTCTGAGGAGACCTTAGAGCAGCTTCCAGTGCCTAAAGGGGCTGTAAGAAAGCTGGAGAGGGGCTTCTGACGAGGGCCTGTAGGGACAGGACAAGGCGGGAATGGCTTTAAACTGACAGAGGGCAGATTTAGATGAGCTCTTAGGCAGAAGTTCTACCCCGTGAGGGTGCTGAGGCACTGGCACAGGGTGCCCAGAGAAGCTGTGGCTGCCCCATCCCTGGCAGTGCTCAAGGCCGGGTTGGACACAGGGGTTGGAGCATCCCCCTCTACCGGAAGGCGTCCCTGCCCCGGCAGCGGCTGGAACCGGACGGTCTCACGAGCCCCACGGGCGCTGTGACTTGCGGCAGGCGCGGGCTCTGCCACGGCGGGGACCGCGAAACCTCCGCGGTGTGAACAGGGACCCCCCGGAGGCACGAACCGCGCGAACCCCAATTCCCCCCCCGCCGGGTGTCGCGCAGGGATCGCGCCGCCGCCCCTGCGCCTCGGGCCCTGCCCCCGGGGGCGCGGCCGCTGCCGCTGCCCGCCCCGCGCCCGCCCCGAGCGGGCGGGTCCCGCTGCCCGCTGCGATCGAGCGCTGCAGCCGGAGGCGCCGCACGGGTGAGCGGGTGCTTCCGCACGGGTCCCCGGGGGAACGGGCGGGGGGGCCGGGGTTTGGCAATGGAAGGGTTGGGGCTGCGCTCGCTTCTTGGTGCGGGGCAGCGGGAGCCGGGACGCGCGGGGGCTCCGCGGGTAGCGGCAGCGTCGGAAGCGCTCGGTGGCTTTAGGGGTGCTGGGGGTGACTGCGGGCGGTTATGGTACCGTGAGGGTGATTGGATCTCATGGGGAACCCTGTCTGTACCCCGCAACACGTGCGGAGGGAGCATTGGTGCACGGGAGGCTGGAGACAGCCGGGAAGTCACTGCAGAGGTGGCCCCGAAGGGAAGCGAACTTGTATTGCTGCCCTGGAGAGGTGGTTTTCACACTTTGTGCGAGCATAGGAAATACCTGGGGTGCGCTATAGACGTCTGTGCTGGCGTGTTCCTCACAGCTGAGCTGCCGAGGGGACGCCAAGTGACATCGACAGCAGCCCAAATGCTGTTGGAAATGCACCTTTGAGGTACTGTGAGCACATCCTGTGCTCACAACAGCGCGGCAGTGGGTAACTGACCCCTGAGCGCTGCAGAGCTGCAGCGCAGCAGTGACAGCGGGTGACGAGGGTGACTCCCCAGGCCCCGAGCTCGGCCCTGCTGTTTGGGGGCAGAGGAGCATTGGGTTCTCAAAACCCTGGTTACAGACATCAAACCGGGCACCCTGGTCCTGGCGGGGAGACAGGAGCCTCCTGCCACGTGAATTGCTTATTGCATGGGGCCGAAGCAATAAGAAATGTGGGTAAGGGGACAAAACTGCTGCTTCCCGAGGTATTGCAGGGACATGAGGGGAGAGCAGGCAGGGCAGGACCCCTCACCGCAGCAGCACCAGCCGTATTATGCAGCTGCATAATAAAATATATTTAATATATTATATACAAAATAAAAACCCGCGGCTCCGCCGAACCCAATCCAGCTGGATCCAGCCCCGGGGAGCCTGCAGGAGCTTTGTGCGCGCCCTCGGCTTTGCCCTGTGCACAAATGGCAAACTCAAGGGCTTGAAGAGAACCCCAGGAGGCAAACAGCAGCCGTGTGAGATGCAGGGTGTCACGCAGTCCAAACACATGCTGGCCGAAAGGCCAGCTGAAAACCCGTGTGGGCTCAGGAGTGTGAATGTTTGGGCAGGGAAAGGGGTTGTTTGCTGCTTGTGCAACGCTGGGGTTCTGTCGCTCCCTGGCTTGCTGGCACCTTTCTGCATCTGGGTGTTTATTTCAGAGAGCATTTTCCTTGTTTTCAATTCGGAATTTTCCTTTTCTTTCCCGGTTTCTGCCTCTCTGGGTTTTTTTTCCCCCTCTTCCTTCTTCCTCCATGAATGCTCCCTTTGACGGGAGGAATCCAGCGGGCAGGTATGGTCCAGCCCTGCCTCAGCGGAGCGGCTCGGCCTGAGCTCATACAACTTGTAAAGCAGCTTTTACCCACTGATCCGGAGCAGCGGGTGGCACGTGTGTCCCTCTGGGGCACACAGGGGAGAAAGGGGACCTGCACCCAATGAGTGCCACTCTCCTTGTGCCTTTCCAGGCCTGCTGTGAGCATCCATCCTGCGTGTCGTGGGGTGGCTGCGTGTTCCCCGATGTGCTGTGCTGCATTGTACCCCCCCTGCAGCTCATTGTGGCCCCTACAGGGATTTTTGTTTAGGCTTTAACTGAAGTCCTTTCTGGGATGGTGCTGTGGGGAATGGGGAAGTGGATAACGCTGGCTGTGGGTGCGCAGGACAGAGCCGCCCCATGACACGGGTGGGTGCTGATACTGCGTTACTCATTGTACCAAGCGGCTCTGCTCCTTCACATGCTGTGTCGGGGGCAGAGCGCTGTCACCTTCCCTTGCGCAGAGCCTGCATGTGCCACCCGGAGGCCTGCACAGGGAGCCAGCAGCCCGCAGCCAGGGCAGGGAGGTGGCTGTGTCCCCCCTGTGCTGCTGTCACCCCTCAGAAGAGGCCTGGCTGGCAGAGCCTTGCCTGTTCCCAGCGCAGCTCAAGTGGCCGGGTGATGGTGAGGGGTCCCTGCAATTCAGTGTCTGCTTGACACCAGCAGCGCTGTAAGGCCAACAATGGCACCAACAGCCCCCAGCAGCCCATTTCATCCAGAGGGTGTTCAGCCCGGATTCTCCCCTGGAGCATTCAGCTGCTCATGGTGGTGACCGTTTCTCCTGCAGGGATCAGAGGAGGGTTTGTTCTGTGCTGCTGGAGCTGTCAGCTCGGCCTGGCAGGTACGTGATGGGGACTGACCACGTCCCAGCCGGTTGCTGCTGTGAGCCGTAGCTCTTCTCAAAAATCTCTGTTTTCAGATGATGTACCTTAAACACGACTTTGTCTTTTTGTTTTAGGAACGATGTCAGACGGTTTCTCTGTAAGTATGGAATTCTTTAAAGCAATGTGGGGGCTCTGAGTGTTGCCTCGCCTTGCAGCAGGCACCTTTGGCCGGGGTGGGGGCATGTCTTTGCTAACCTGCCTAACCTCCAAATCCGCCTCAGTTACATTGGTGTTTACTGGAAACCCACGCTCAGGCACTCACCCCACCCAGCTGCCGGGCAGTGGTTGAGCTCTCGCCACTGATGCATGCTGTAGGCTATGAGAGATGGATGCTGGAGGACTCAACCTGACCCCAGGACTTACATCACCTCCCTATTGCTCCTCCTCTCCCCTCTGTCCACAGTTAGCTGATGCCTTGTCCACCGGCAACAACCCGAACCCCTCTGCCCCCCAGCCCCAAGGCTGGCCCTCCTGGGGGAACCAACCACCACCTCCTGGGGGGATCCCAGCCTACCCTGGCCCTCCAGGGGCTTATCCTGGAGCACCAGGGCCATATCCCGGAGGACCAGCAGGACACGGACCGTATCCAGGAGCACCCGGAGCATTCCCTGGAGCACCAGCAGGACCAGGGCCGTACCCTGTCCCGGGACATCCATTCAGTGGCCCTGGATTTGGGCCCCCTCATCCACAGGGGGGACCGGCTCCTCCAATGGTAACAGCTCCATTGTTTTATAAGGGTTTCTGCATCTTTACTGTTGAGTTTTGTTTGTCCATGGGAGGGACATGGGGCTGCTGCCCGAGGGAGGTGGTATGGGTGGCCACTGTCTCATGGGGTTGTCAAGCCATGAGCCAGCCTGTGCCAAGCGTTTGGCTTTTAACACGTTTTCTGCTAACACCCATCTCCCTTGCCTTCCAGACAGTCCCCTTTGAGCTGTACCTGCAGGCAGGACTCATCCCTCGGATGCTCATAACCATCACGGGGTCCATCAACCCCAATCCAAGCAGGTACCAAAAGGTGTCAAGCACCAAGGGCAGGGGGAGGGTTCTGTGGGGCACTGCCAGATGGAACACAGCAGCTGGAATTTGCTTTCCATTCCTGAATAACACCCACCTGGTGTAAGATCAAATATTACACACAATAAATACTTAAATGCCCTGGTACTGCCCAGGCAGAGAAGGGTCTGTGGGGTTTTTTTCCTGCCTTTTTGCTGCTACTTTTGGCAAGGCCAGGGCTTTTGTAGAAAAAAGCAGCAGATCTGTTACTGTCTTTGCAGGTTTTCACTGGATTTCAAGAAAGGGCATGACATTGCCTTCCACTTCAATCCCCGCTTCAATGAAAACAACAGGAAAGTCATCGTCTGCAATTCGATGTTCCACAATCACTGGGGAAAGGAGGAGAGGACAGCTCCAAGGTTTCCATTCGAAGCTGGAAAACCCTTCAAGGTAACAGGAACATCCCCAGCTGGGTCTCTGTGTTTGAACAGCACCTGCACTGGGCGCTGGGGAATTTGGTCAGGGCTGTGTAATAACACCTGGGGTAAGGACCTTGATGATTTCGCATGAGCTCCCAGAGGTGCTTTTAGGGCAGTCACCTGGTGTTCTTCGCTAGCTGTCCAGCGCAGCAAGTTCTATGGCACTGCCACTTCTAACCCCTCCTGCAGGTCCAGGTGCCCAGGGTATAACTTCTCCCCACTTCCATTATTCCTGTTTATTATTAGATCCTCACTATTGATACTGCTGTCGGTCTATAAAGCATTTTCCCTGATAGCACCCAAGCTGTCTTTGTGAGCTTTTTCCTCCTGCAGAACAGGTTCAGATTTGGTGTGAATGCAGCTCTCACTGTGTGGAGACCACTTCTTGAAAACAGTTGTAGTCATGAGGAGGCAAACTCCAGGCTAAACCATGGAGAAGGAAGAGCATGGCAGGGCTTTGGGGAAGGCAAAGGTCACCAGTGGTGTTTGCAGCTTCAAACTGCTGCACCAGCTCATCTTGGGCTGGACTCAGCTAGCAGCAGCAGCCATTAGGCAGTGCCACCTGCTCAAGCCTGTGGCTTGAAACAAATCCAGTGGTTGTCTTTTGGCTGATGTGCGGGTTCTGTTTCAGATCCAGATCCTTTGCGAGGCAGATCACTTCAAGGTGGCGGTCAACGATGCTCACTTGTTGCAGTACAGCTTCCGTGAGAAGAGGCTGAACGAGATCACCAAACTCTGCATTGCTGGAGACATCACTCTCACCAGTGTCACACCGACCATGATCTAATGACAGGGGTGCAATTTTAATGCAAACTTAATGCTTTTAATATGGCTGTAACCAAAAGTGCCTTCTTACATGAATACTTCGAGGTAATAAAGCATACTTTCACAAGTAAAATTTGCGTTTGGTAAGGTGTCAAAAAGCAAAATGTCTTTCAGCAAACTGGGTTCAAAAGTGGGAGTATCTGAATTCTTGCTGTAGAGACAGCGTATCACTTTGGCAGAGGATGACAGCTCAGAACCACTTGATTTGTATCCTGGGCTGCATCAAAAGGAGCGTGACCAGCAGGTCAAAGGAGGTGATCCTGCCCCTCAACTCTGCTCTCGTGAGACCTCACTTAGTGTATTGTGTGCAGTTCTGGTGTCCTCAACATAAAAAGGACATGGAACTGTTGGAACAAGCCCAGAGGAGGGCCACAAGGATGATCGGGGACTGGAGCACCTCCCGTATGAAGACAGGCTGAGAAAGTTGGGGCTGTTCAGCCTGGAGAAGAGAAGGCTGCCT
>WYDI02011860.1:0-24007 GCA_009867235.2 Psittacus erithacus
AGCCTGGAGAAGAGAAGGCTGCGTGGAGACCTCATAACAGCCTTCCAGTATCTGAAGGGGGCTTATAAGGATGCTGGGGAGGGGCTCTTCATTAGGGGCTGTAGTGACAGGATGAGGGGAAATGGGTTCAAACTTAAACAGGGGAAGTTTAGACTGGATATAAGGAGGAAGTTCTTTACTGTAAGGGCAGCGAGGCACTGGAATGGGTTGCCCAAGGAAGTTGTGAATGCTCCATCCCTGGCAGTGTTCCAGGCCAGGTTGGACAGAGCCTTAGGTGACATGGTTTAGTGTGAGGTGTCCCTGCCCATGGCAGGGGGTCTGGAACTAGATGATCTTAAGGTCCTTTCCAACCCTAATTCTTCTATGATTCTATGATTCCTTTTTGAGTCAATGTTTATTACTTCTTTGGGCTAAAGTTACTGTTTGTGTTATCTTTTCTAGTATATTTTTTCTGATAAGTTCTTTTCTTTTTTTTCCTTCCCAGACAACATGTAGTTCTCTTTAAAGTGTTGAAATGTAGGTATATGTTTCTGCTTCAAATTTGTGATATCAAAGAAGCACAGAACTGCAAGGCTGTTTTAAAGCACAGGAACAACCCAGGCCACTGCCAGGATGGAGAAAGGACCAAGTATGCCCAGACCTCCTGCCTAACACCTGCTGTGTGAAGGAGATCTAACAATTTCCTTGTCTTTTCAAGTCCTTCATTATTTTTAGAGTTAGCTTTTCTTCACAAACCAAGGTCATCGTCATTGCAGTAATTTGATTTCTTCTAATCCTTCCAGTAGTAGAGATAGAAGACAGTTTATCATTGCCTTTTTGTGTGTGATTTTACTTACTAAATGATAGCTGCTATATTTCCATCAGATTTCTTTTTTTTAAATTGAATGAACACAATTTCTCATAAGTCCTGAAGAAAGTATTGTTTGTGGTCTTCTAATCTATACTTCCTTCCAACTGATGCGCTTCTTTCTTGGTAACATGTGTAAATGTGCACACTTTGCCCATGGAAGCCTCATGAGTGCTGCATAAAGAAAAATTACTGGCTTCTGTATGTCACACACAGCTCCGTTTTTAAACCAGACAAGAATAAGATTTGCTGTTTTACAAGTGTTACAGTGCTAACTTGTCATTGACTGCCACCCTCAGACCCTTTCCTGGGAACTTGAATGATTTTTCTTTTGCACAGTCAACTTTAATGTGCATGCCATGTGTACATGAAAGACTTGTCTATCATTTAAGTTCAGACTGTGCAGGAAAGGTTTCTGATGAAAGTGGAGGAAGTACTTGTAATGCAGATGAAAAACCAGGGTTTTTACATTTTATCTGATATTATCATATGCTACATCTGAAATACGAATGAGAGGGCTGTGCTCCAATTATATTAGAAATTTATTTTATTCTACATTAGCAAAACTCAAGGAAAAATGAAATGTTCTTTACAGTGTTTTATTTAATTTTAAACACAACTAAACTGTTTATTTAAGATAAACCTGATAACGTAGTGTTAAACCTTGTGCTTCTCAAAACTGTTTCCACTGTAAAAGCAATTTCATGAGCAGTTATTGCTTACATGTTTTCATGTGACTGTGGGAGAATGTAATGAACCCTGTATTTTAAATATGGGGAGAAAGAGTTGTATGGTGAGAAAGATTTGTATACAAGTAGTAGACAATATTTATTATTTAATTAAGATTGTCAAAATAAACAGGTAACAGCTGTGACCAGCTGATATTTAAGCCGAGCCTTCTACTTTTCCCCTTTTGGCGTTTGAGCAAT
Source organism: Psittacus erithacus (assembly GCA_009867235.2). Taxonomy (NCBI): domain Eukaryota; kingdom Metazoa; phylum Chordata; class Aves; order Psittaciformes; family Psittacidae; genus Psittacus; species Psittacus erithacus. The sequence goes on from WYDI02011860.1 coordinate 1,777, forward strand.
TCTTATGCAATGATTTTACATCAAAGAGTATGGAAAGGTCCTTTGCATTCGGCTGTTGATGGGGGACAACACATGCCTGAGATCATACCCAATTCTGCATAAGCAGAAGTGGCTGAGGAGTTACTGCAAAGTACAGTACTAATTCTAAATGACCTTTCAGTGTTCAGTAGCAAAGTAAACATCTGATTAGTGCAAGAAAATCTATAACAGAACGTAAGAACATGAGCCATGAGAACATAACTGTATTTTTTGTAGTCTGATTTTCAGACAATAGTTTATGATTAAGAGCTCTAACAAACAGAGGAGCTAGTCAGCACTGCACTCTGTGAACAGTCTAGTGGCAAGTAATCCACTTGCAGATATTAATGGTTATATTGCAACTTTGTAAAAAAGATGATGCTGGAATTTACAAACAGATTGAATAAAGTCTAATGGGAGAAAGTACTGCTTCTAATTCTAGGGACCACTGAAACAAAATGAAGATCTTAAGGTCTACCTGATTTCTAAAGCCAATTGAGGTATGAGATGCATACTTTTACGGCTATTGTAGGACCTTTCTATAGTTTTCACCAGAGGAACAGTAGAAAGAAGGCAAAAGTGCGCTGAAACTGGGGAATGTGTCTTGTGATAGCATATTAACTGACAGCCCCAAATGGCATAAACCCTCTTGTCATACAGTTTGTCATAACTGCGGCATATTGCTGCACATCCTGATATGGAGATATGTCTGTCGTGGACCTATATATACAAGACATCCTATTCAGTGAGTCCGATTACTTGTAAGGCCTGGGCAAAACAAAAACAAGGCCAAAGAAACCATAACCAAATTGTAACCCAACTTACTGCCCTAAATTGTACCATGTAGCAAGTTCTAATACTAAGTTTCTCAGACTGCCAAACCACAGTGGTGTCTTAAATGGATTTTTTTTTTTTATGCTTTGTGGAACAAAACAGTCACTATTAGCAAATCCAGAATATCTATGAGTTTCTGTTGCTATGCAAAGATGTATGAAAAGACAAAGGATTAATGAATCAACTACATTTTAGGATTCTAACTGTATACAGGCATATATGAATGTCTGGGGCCAGGTTATTTATTTTCTCTTTTAATTCTAAGAGTACTTTTTTTGCTGCAAGAATATCTATTATTCACTGCTGCAAACAAGAAATGTGTGTCATATGTTCTTGGACATAGGAGGTTTTATGTAGCAAATTAGCTTAGAAAAATGTATTAAAACCCCGCATATGTAGTATTTCTAGCACAGACTTCACAGTTGAAATGGCAAAGGAGTAGACAAAATACAATCTAGTGATAGTATAATACTGGGTCTCAGAAGTGCAGCCAGAAAATTCTTTGTGACAAATCCATATAGAGCAGGATAGAGAGGCATAGGTGAGAAAGTGTAGGAAGCACCAAATGATTTTTGGGTAAGTGGGACTAGGATGGTACCACTAGTAAAAGAAGTAATTCCAGAATCATAGAATGGTTGAGGTTGGAAGGAACCTCTGGAGGTTATCTGGTCTAACAAGCAAGGCCACATACAGCCAGATTCCCAGGACTGTGTCCAGATGGCTTTTGAATATCTCCGAGGACAGAGACTCTGCAATGTCTCAGGCAACCTGTGCCAGTGCTCGGTCACCCTTACAGTGAAAAAGTGTTTAATAATATTCAGTGAGAATCTCTTGTGCTTCAGTTTGTATCAATTCCCTCTGGTTCTTTCAATGGGCGCCATTGAAAAGAGTCAGGCTCTGTCCTCACTGCGTTTTCCCTTCAGGTATTTATATACATTGTTGACACTCCCACACCCTGAGCTTTCTGTTCTCCAATCCCAGCTTTCAGCCTTTCCTTACAGGGGAGATGCTCCTGTCGCTTAATCGTCCTCGTGGCCCTTCATTGAGCTTTCTCCAGTATGTTCATGTCTCACTTGTACTGAGGAGCCAAGCACTAGGCCCAGCACCCCAGACATGTCTCATCAGTGCTTAATAGAGGGAAAGGATCACCTCCCTTGACATGATGGAAATACTTTGTCTAATGCAGTCCAGGTTACCAATGAATTTAATTAACTGAACCCAATATGGTGTATTGAAATGAACCCACTAAAAAAATAAAAGCTACTACATGAAAAAAGTATTGAGAAATTTTCTGAAGTTTATTATCAGAAAATTATTAGCTTTCCATGATAATAGATAAAAAAATCATGCCCCTATAGTTCAATTCTGCCTTTGTTAAGTTTAGGAGATTTTAGTCATGTGTCCAAATTAATTTGAAGTGCAAAGTCTTTGTTGGCTGGTAGCCTTTTCAATTTGTTTGGGTTTTATATGATGTCATGCCTCCACTCTATTATCAGTGAATTTCTAGAAATAAATGTGGTCATGTCACAGAAGGAGGTGAATGAATCACTCTATCCTGTTGAATTCTAGTCTTGTGAACACACCCAGTAGCATTCACTGGCCAGATTCCTATAACTCAGCTTTTGCCTGCAGCCAGTCTAAAAAAATGTTCCTTCACTTTTTTTCTGGTAAATATTATACATGGCTCTTTTTATGGATCTGTCAATTGAAGTAAAGAAAGTTATGGTGCAAGTGTTTACAGTAGGCAATGGAAAATAGATTTCTTCTTTGTTTTAGACTGAAAATTTATCGAAGGAGTAGGATGGAAGCAGTCATAGTTTTGTTCTCTGCTTTTGGCATGCCATTGGCTATGCCCACAAACATTCCAGTGTTTAGAAAGAAATAGCTGAAGAAGATGAAAAATATAGAATATGAAAGCTTTTGGCTCTTTAAATAGAATTTATGGTGTTCAAAGTTACATTTCAATAAAAGGCAAGCATAATTTGAATAAAAATATTCACCCATCCATGCCATTTAGTTCTTTGAAATATTCATAGCCTTTTTTAGTGGTCATGGTTTGTTGGGGGAGCAGTAAAGTGAAGGATGCTTTGATGAAAAAAGCTTTCATCAAGACCAACACAGTCAAACTGACAGGAATGTCCTTCATGAACTTAGAAAATTGGCTCAGCTGGGAGTTATGTTATTGTCGAAAATCATCTTTAAACTTCATAGTCCATACTCATAAAGCACTTAGAACATCATCAATCTCATCCTGCAAAGCCTGCTTCCTTTTCTCTCTTTCCGGTGCAGACTTCCAGCTCAGTCTTATTTACTCCCCCATTTGTTCTCATTTCAAAGTACTATCAGTACTATTCAGCTGCCACGAAAATGTGTCTCATATTTTCTCTCTGTTTAATGTTTGTTTTGCCTTTTCTTCCCCCTCATCTTGCTTTCATTTCTGGTCTTTTCTATTCCTCACTATATAATCTTAAAGGCATAAATCCTGGGGTTTTTTAATTATTTGCATTTATGCAGCACTAGATAGAGTCGTTGGGCATTTTCCAGTCAAAAAAGGGACAGCTGACAGTCTGATTTTACTTGTGACAGTGTAAATTCGTGCAGGGTGTATAGAAGAATGAAATATGCAATGATAGTGCCTTGCAATTGCATGGTTTGGCTATCTCAACTTTTATAATAATTCTTTTTTCTCTGAAGTCTGGGTATTAAAATACAGCTTATATCCTGTTTTCAGGTCTTTTGTTTGTACTATGTGGGTAGATTTTTGAAGTGGAAATTCAAAGGCAGAAAAAATAAATATGAGCAGAAGACGCCAGAAAGACATTGAGTGCTGCTGGCACCTGAAAAGCAAGGCACAAGCAAGAAGGCAAAATAGGTGAATAATGGAGGTAAAGATAAGTATTGAAGGATGACATAAAGTGTCTTGATAATATTTGAACAAATTAATTAGTCTAGTGGCCAAAAAGAAACAACCAGTTATTGCATTTATTGGAAGAATGATGATATTGGATTGCATCAGAAGCTTGTTGTACTCCTTGCAGTAGCACAGGTAGCATGCCCAGGTTCTGCTTGCCCTTTTATACCATGTCCTAATTGATTATTATACTACCTCACTGGGTCATTCATACTGTTTTCCAATAAGCAGAGATAATAAAAGAGAAAAAGAAAAAAGGTCTGTAAGGTATTATATGGAAGAAAGTGCACTGAGCCCATCTTTCCCTAAAAGAGAAAGCATGATTGAAGCAATAGATGCGTTAAAAAAGGTCTATTTAGAGGCATTTATGAAATTAACTACAAACGCACTGGCTTATCTTTGTGTGATTACTGTTAAAGTGAAGAGCAAAACTTTTTCTTTCCCTTCTTACTGTGTTTGAGGGGAATTACAAAGCAGCCTTTGTATAATGCAGTGATCTTTTATTGTCAGCCAAAACAACAGTAAGGAAATCCATGATTAAAAAAAAAATAAATAAGTAAAAGAAAGGTTTAGAGAAATGTCAAATTAGTTCAAGGTGAGAGGAGTATCAGTCTTGTCTTTCTTAAATCGTGTTGGATTGTGTTTTATTCTTTGTGTGTAAAAACAAAGCCAAAATTTCTTTCGGTGGCTTCCTTTTTTAAATTACAAAAGGAAATGTTTGCTAGAATTCACACAGTAATTGGCAAATATACACATTTGCACTAACATTTTAACTGGAGTTCTTTAAATGATCTTTTCCAGTTGTAGAAACAACCCACAATTTGTAACTTTCTAAAATTCCAGGGAATACTGGGCTTCTTAGGTAAGCATATGTAAAGTAACCTCAACTGGAAAGAAAAATCATTGATCATATAATTTATAATAAATACTCATAAGGCATTATCTTCTTTACCATGACTTTCCAAACAAGGATGTAGGTCTACAGTAATGTTTTGGAACCCAAAATCCTCCTTACCCTTATCTTCGAAATTTGGAGGTACTATGACCTCATATGGATTTCATCTAACTACTACTTGATTTTTATGAACTCCAGTGCCATATTTGATCAGAAAAAATCTCTTAGAAGGAATTCACATAACAAATATCATTATCTTGAATTTTAGCTATTAACCAGAATTGAAAAGGGAACAGAACATTGGTAGTTGATAACTTACTTTTATATCATGGTCAATCCTGGACTTCATGTTTATCTTGTAGATGTTTTTCTTTCATAACTACATAAAATAAATCACTTGAGCATTGAATTTTCCTTCCTTTTCTTCCCTACCAATATATGTAAACATGTCAGGCTTTAAAAGTGCATGGATGTAGAGTTCAAGACAAGCTATTTGTCTTGAGCAAACAAGAAAGATTCAATTTACTAGTGCTTTTATAAGAAACAATGGCAACTGCAAATGCATTCAGCATTGATCTTCTAAAAGACTTCAGAATCTGAAATTTTATACAAGGTGATAATGTCACTGCTGCAGCCTGTGCTCATTTTTTGAAAGTATATGACATAAAGTCCTGAAAAATTCTTTCAGTCGCAGTAAATGATAGAACCCTGAACTACGTTTTAATTCTCAGGTCGAAGATTATACCTTGGCTGTACCTTGGCATTATATTAAGATGAGATTCAGATTCCTTTCACCCATGCCTTCTACGGAAAAAAAAACAAACCCAAACCTAAAGCATATCCCCAAAATTGGATTTGTGCTGCTCTCCAAGGATTAATTGCATGATCTAATGACTGGAGTATCTAATCAGGTCACAGCTTATCTATACAGGTAGACATGTGAATTGCTAAAGCAGTGCAGATAGTCCTGATGACATTGTCAAGGACTCATTTTTCAGAAGCTGCTTCAACTTCTGTGTAAGTCTCTCTCTACCCCAACTGGTATTTGATTATGTATTTCTCTTGTAGTGCAGTTGCCTCAAAAACACAGACAGATGTGAAATACCAGGAGAATTTTGAAAATCAAAAAAACATTGAAGAACAGTTTAAAGTCACATAATTTATGTGCATGTTTAGAATTTGAAAGCCTCAGGGATAACTTGCAGGTTTCACTTTTATTTTGGGCATACAGAGGAAATGATTGCTCAGTGGAGGTGGTTTCAATCCAGGTCTAGTTGAATGCAACCTATAATAGCTAGCAAGGATGAAATCTATTTATTGTGCTTTACATTTTCTTGGGTCCTTAAGGAGGAGAAAGGGATTTTTTTGAGGCTCTTTTTTGAATTATTAAATGGACTTTGGTTAAAGTCTCCTTAATTATTCTAAAAAGTTAATTAATGAAAAAAAACCACCCCACCAACAGATGAGTTTTTAATGCTATAGATTCTTTCTGTCTTTAAATAATTACTTCCTCTATGAGATGAGCAATTAAAATCTTCTGGCTTTGAAAGTTTATTTTTTGTAAACAATAAGTAATATAAAAAAATGCTTCAATTTTTGAGTCTGAGTATGTGAAGGACTATTTACACCATCCAACCAGTTTGCAGGCCTTCAAAGTAATGTTAATGTTAAGACTACTTTCAAATCATGTTGGAGTGCTCCTGTGGCTTATATGTAAATTGTATTCTTGTAAATTTTTAAGTAGTAGTAAAAAAAAGTAAAAATACCACTGCAAATAGAAAGCTACATTCATTGCAGTTATATGCAAGTAAGAAAACAAGATCAAGTGTTGTATTAAACAGCAAAAACTCTGCTTAAAACTTTCTATTTGTGCCAGGACTTCAAATCACAAAAAAGCTGCTTATTATAATTTGTTACCTCTTAATTTAACTTGTTAATATATCACCCTCTGCAACATTTCTCACAAAAAATAATACTTTGCAATAAAGCCCTGTAGATTCAAGTTCCATGTTTTGTGTGACACTTTGTTTATTAGTCATTAAAGCCATGCCAGTATTTGCAAAATGGCAATTGGTGTTTATAGAGCTTTACTGCAGTTGTAGAAAGTCCAGGAAGAATTACTAGTACTTTCATCTGTATTTTAGAAAGATTGTGAAATTCACCTACCTAAAATAAGTAATTTTAGTTATTATGTCATGCTGTGAAGCTCATTTTTTCCCTGTTCCTAGTTGTTAACAGTGTAAAAGAATGCTCTATGTTCAAGAAGAGAAAAATACTTTTTGAACAGAAGCATGAAAGGGAAATATGTAGATGGCATGTAAAGGTCTTGATAATTTAAAATAATTCAGGGACTGGAGAAAAGAGCAACTGCAAATTTTTCTTTCTCTTTTTGTCACACATCTTCTTCCTAAAACATATTTCCTCATTATTTGTACAGTATGATGGGACATAATAAGAGTAAAAGCACTATATTATTATCAGATGGAATATATATCATGAGCACACCTGAGATCTGCCAAAGCACTGCCTTTGGAAAGATGCTTCAGACAGAAAGGCCTCTGCAGCATCACCCATGACCTTTGATACATTTCAAGACTTTTCTGCCTCTACAGGAAAGTCAGTGTTGATCAGGGCCTTTTCACCTTGCTGTATAGGAAGCTTCATTCATGCAGGAGTCCCTCTGGTATTAGGTAATCATCTTGCACAGATATGTAAAGTGTATATGAACCTGGTTTAGCCTTGTTCAGGGCAACCATGAGTATAATCATGGTACAACAGAGATGGAAATAGATTCTGTTTAGTATATGGTTGAGGTAGGTTAAATCTGCCTTGACGCTTAGGGTAAGAGGTGTTAAAGGGTTTCCCTTTGTCAGTGTTTGATTCATAATCTACTCTGGGACAGAATGGCTGCACACTCCCTTTTACTCATGTCTTTTCATTTTTACTGAGGCTGGCTCCTTGTCCTTAGATTCTTCTGTATTTTATTAATATGGCTTGAAATAAGCCTGGTGTGGGGTTTTTTTATTTTTTTTTTTCCAGAACAGAAAATTGTTACAAGTTTGTCTTGACAAATTTTACATATTTTTTTCTTGTAAACATATGCATAGAAAAATCTTCTGGCCTGCTCTGTGGGTTCAAAGCTGCCTTTTTTAAGAAGACAGCAGAGGCACCCTGGGTTTTCTAGCACTTGTTTGCATAACATGGAACAGGGATGTGATAATAATCCTCACTTTCCTGTGCCTCAAACACTGGCTACAAGCGAAAAGCTGTTAGTTGTGCAAAGCCTTTAAGAAAAGAGCGCATCAAAAAGCAGCATGTCCTCTGTTAAAGCACCAGTAAAATTCTAGTGCTGTTTAAGAAAGGGATGGTTACTAATTCCCCTGACAAGATATTCACATTCAACTTGCTCTGGAGTTGTCACTCTTGTAACTGTTAGAATCCCAAAAGAAATTAAAGCTTCCCTACCTCAGTGGCTAAAAGGCTGTAAGTACTTTAAGATAATTCATGTGCATCAGATGCATAATTTGTCTGGTAAAAGAAGGAAAAATGCATCATAAAACTGATCAAAAATACAGTAATTACAAGTACTACTTGAAGAAATTATGCCATGGTAGCATCAAGGAAAACCGAAACTATTTACAGCAATAACTAACAATCCTCTAATTTATTAAGAGAGAAAGCATTTACATTTGGTAAAATACTATATGATTTGATTACTTCTAAACATTGAAAAGTAACGTTCAAGAAAGAGTTAAATTTGAAATGTTGAAAAGCATTACAAGATAACTAATGGTTGTGCCTGAGCTGACAAGTGTAATGTTGTACATGCTTGCATGCTAGAAGCATAGAACCACGGTTCTTAGTACACACTTTGTTCCTGAGTTTCTGTCATGTCATGTGCTAAGTTTAAATGAGAAATTTTTAGTAATTTGTGGTTCCATAGTTCATTCTTTCTGACAGCCACAATGGGGTCAGTAGTCTTTGAATCAGGTTTTTGTGATAAGTGAATGCTTATAACTTCATGTCATTGTACTGTCAAAGCTTTAAAAGGCTATGAGAAGTGGAAAGAACATATGGCACCCCATTGCATCTTTGGATGCTTTTGTGTCATGGTATCATACACTGTTAAATGTCTAACTGGGTATGTCTGATGCAATACCTCACTGTTGTTCAAATGATAGGCCATTTAAATTGCAGACTTTACATTTCTATTTTGGTGGCATTCACACTAACTGGAGGAAGGAGATACCACAGCTCATAACTCAGTGTTACTATTCACAAAAGTTAAATCCGTCCATTCTAATGTGAATTTCAAAGTTAGTTCTTTTCTTTGTGACCTATTAGTAAATACAAGTCTTGCACATTTTTAAAGGTAGGATCCCTGTTGCATTTCGTTCTTCTCAGTCTAGGAAATTCTTTTACCAGTACACACAGGTGGTTATGTTCTTTCCATTTTTTTCCCTCAGTGGTTTCCATCAGACTTGCCTTTCTTATTAATTGTAATAAGAATGTAAATATGTAAGTATGTGTAATTTAAAAATAATTATTTTTAATTGCGTTCAAGTAAGAGAAGCATCCTAGTCCATCAAAGTATTTTCTAAGCAGTATCTAGAGAAATGCAAAAGCAAAATTACTCACGTAAAAATTTTTCCTGTTAAAATATGGTCACAAACTTTGGAGTTAGGCCTGGAACATGTGCAGACTCTTAAGCTTAAAGTTCTGAAAGTGAGTTTGCCCATAATGCTTCGGACCAAAATGATCTGATTTTTTAAACTGATATAAGAAAATTAAACCACACTGGAGCTGCCATTCTAATGTTTTTAAATTTATGTTTGCAAAATTATTTTTTCTTGAATGAGGTTTCTTATAAAATCTTTTTTGTCTGCCATTTTTCTTTGAAGATTAACAGGCATGGACCCAAGGTTTTTTTTGGGGGGTTTGGTTGGGGGTTTCTGTGTGTGTGAGGGGAAGGGGGGGTTTCTTAGCACAAAGTGCATCTTTCTTAGGTAGTAAAAGTCTTAGGACAAAACCTGAATGTTAATATTTGCATGCGCAAACTCTGATTGATAGCAAATTTGATGACCTGGATGTGTTCCTGTCTAACTTTCTCTAGGTCCCTTCCAACCCTAATGATTCTGTGAGTCTGTGAGGCTGATTTTAGCACTCATGGCTGCTGAATTCACAAGATTCCAGAACTGTTTGAGAAAAATTCCTGAGACATCTACCACAACGCAGAGATCTAGAGAAAGACTTGGAATAGAAAGGCAGAAGAGGTTTTTCAGGAAAACAATGTATTTTTAAATGTTACTTTTGCTTAATTCTGGTCTTGATAAAGTGCTATAAATATTCTATTCAAAAGCAGCCATACCCATTTCTGTTCAGAAGGTCCCCAGTCAAAGTCAGGAACTTAGAGGAATCTTCTTACTTCTCTCAATTTAGAATGGCTTAGAGTGGCAGGAGACTAAAAGAGAATGGAAATGCTATTTGTTGCAGAAGTAGCTAGAGCTACATCAATTCTACTTTGCTTTGTTGGGAAGGAAACATTTTCAAAGAGGATGTCTGATGATGAAACTGATGTATAAACTGTCCTTGATAGGCAGGTATATTAATAGAGCTGAAGTTACTGATACCTCAGTGTATTACAGGCGTACACAGAAGTGGAATTGAGTACAGCACATATTGCATTTTATTGGGTGCTTTCATGCATAATTCCCATCACATCTGTATTTTCAATTTTCTGTTCTGTGTGCATCTTACTGAGTGAACAGTAAATAAAATCTCAGTTGGCATTTCTGCACTGATCTCTTTCTTGGGACGGTATTTTGATATGAGTACCTCATCCATCTGCTTGCTCTCAAATTCCCTCTTGGGTTTAGTGCACAGGTGCTATTGAAAGAGCATTTGTTGAATATTTGATAGAGTTTGCCTTTTGTTTACAAGTAAGGAAAGGTCACCACCCTTGTTTATTGGGATTTCAGCTATCCTGTGCTGACTGCATGGAACTATTAATATAAAAGATATCAAACAAACAGGTGAGCATAACCTTTAACATAAAAGCCAGTGGTTTTGAAAGACATAATTTATTGCAGTATAACTTTACTAATGTAAAAACACATGCATTTATTGCTTTTGAGAGGAGCAAGAACTGTACTGGAGACAATGGGCTCTTGAAGACTGTGAGCATTTCCAGCGTGAACCTGATCTTTTGAGGTGTGTGAAAAAGGTCTGTATCACAAAGCATTTCAGACTATTATTTGCTTTCTCTCCAAAGGAAGAGATTCCTGTGTGTATTCAATATTGTAACTAGTTAACACTTTTTAAGACAGACACACCAAATAATGTAGAGCAGGATTCTATTCCTGTGACTTACCCATTTTCACCTGCATTTATGAAGACCCTCTGAATCTGCATCACTGCAGTCTGTAATGTAGCATACTGATGATCCACACAAATAGAAGGCTCTGCTGAATATTATACTAATTGAATGACTGTAATGTTACTTAATATTTAACTGAAATAGAACATTTTATGCTGCCTTGGTTTAACCTCCAAAAAATCTTAAGTCGTTAAAGCAAAAATGTACAACTGTATCTTGTCAAATGAAAAATTGAAAACTAAATTTTTTAGATAGCTATGGGGAGCACAGGGAAATAGTTTGTACTTTAGAAAACAAATCTTATGTATGGAATAGGTGCTTCTGTTAGGATAATCAGTGGGAAGATAGTTACATAGCTAGTAGCTGTTCTTCTTTTGAATGTTTTAGAATCCATCATGTATATCTTCCAGGATTTATTGCTGTGTAATTTTATTGTCAGATCCTGCAAATTTTCTAAAGAATTAAATACTTTAAAAGAAGTCTTATTAAGATTACTTTGATTTCAGGAAAACCAGGGTTTTAACTTGGTCTGAGAGATTTTTATATGTTCTAAAACTCTAAAACAGAAAAAAAAAAAAATCATGACTTTTTGTGTGTGTGTGAGTCACAATCAAATGTTCCAGCTCTTTGAAATGAATGCTTTTATTTAAAACTCTGTTCTGCATGTTCTTAGCTCTGTCCATCTAGCAAGGGGCTAGTCCTCCAGTTCTTCATAATATTGAAGCTTATAACACCTTTTCTTGAGCAAAGCAGAACTTAAGAGACTTTGCTGAGTAAATGAAAGAGGGGTTGAAAGACCTGAGTAAATTTCAATCAGTGCTTGGATGGAATAGCTAAAGTTATGTATGTAAGCAACCCAGCTATACTTTTTATCTCGCAACATCTAACACCGTCTTTGTTTTTATGAAACCTTTTAAAGATGTGAATGTTGTTTTTACTTTAGGTTTGATAGCAGAGAGTTAAGGCAAAGAGGTTTCTTTATTCTCAATGATTCAGTTATTCTTAAGAAAAAGGGTAACCCTGAAAAATTCTGAATGAAGATCTGTTTCAGATACAGTATGATGGTGATTTTCTTCTGTGTTGAATCTGTCAACAGTCTTCTCGGGAGTTTTACAGCTCTTGAGTTGCAGGACTTGCACTCTACCCTAAAGTTTTTTAGCCAGCTTACAGAAGAAGCCAGATGATGGACACTTAGGGATGGTGGTATGGCAGTTTTGTCACATCGAATCCCAGTGACAATTGCAAGGACGTACATGAACTACATAAAGTAGTTCCTCCAGCATGGCAGATATTTCATGGGAGATATGACTAATATCCTGCTGGCAGAAGCCTGCCTGATAAGGAAGAGCTTCTCTCCAGTTTTTGGCAAGTGATCTAAGATCAGGTGGCACCAGAGTACGGTAAATGCACCTGGGACTGAGATGCAAACAAATATGTTTTAAGTGTGTGCTTCTAATAGCATGTGTTCTGTGTGAGGAGTTGATCCTGATATACCCATCTCAGTTAGGCACTGAAAGAGATTGTCTTCTTAATCATCACATCTGTAAGTATGTTTTTTATATATATTTCTGAAATAAGACAAGAATGCATGAATTAGCCACAAATGCCAGGAGAATAGTCTAATTTGGGATGACTTGCAGCCATATACCCACATAGCGGAAGTGTCAGATATCTTTTTTGTAGTCCTAGTACTTTTATTGAAGTCCACATTGTAGATCCTGCAAATACATCTCATAAACTTATGAGGGCAATCAGTCATCTACTCCTTGTAGGCAGAGACTTAATAACACAACTAATATTGTATATCAATGAAATGTTATAATTTTTACTCTGTATTACTGAAGAGTACATCACAACCCAGAACATGTCTTTTACCAACAACCTGTGATTTATTATGTGCAAAGTTATTTTCTATATAGCCAATAAAGTCTATGTCAGTAAATGATAACACTCATTTACCACAAAAAAAAAAATAAATACTGAAGGTCTGCATTTTTTATTCCAAAGGAATTGGGGATCATTGTCTGGATATATTCCATCTTGTATTTTAATGAATTATTTTTTCTTAGTCTCATTGTCCAGGAAAGATAGTTTTTAATGTAGGATAATCTTGGTCATCCACTGGGGATTGACATCAGCACATTTCTTAAATATATAATGCTGTATTAATCTAGACTGTCTGTAATTCTTTCTCATGGTGTAGTGTGGATCATTGTCTGCTAATGGAGTCATTAGCACTCACAGCGAAGGAGTTGGAAATACAGTTGAAGAACCACAAGGCAAATAACATATACTGTTATATAAGAATTAATAATTGATTTTCAGAATCTGAATAATGATTTTTGGGCATAATGTTGGTAATACTGTCATGTTCAGGCTGGACTTGCTGTAATCTTTCAATAACAGAAGGGCATCTTATATTCCCATAAATATAGAATTCTTTTTGCATTAAAGGAAAGTTAGAGATCACCAAGATAGGAAGAGAATTGTTTTTTAGACTAACTGAAAAATACTTATTAACCACTACTACTAATGTACAATAGACATACAACTCAGGTTTGTTTGTCAGAATTTATTCTGAATCTAGTTTCCAGGTTTAGTTGGAAAATTAGTTCTGTACATGTATACCAATATGGTGAGAATAGGAACTACACGAAACTTTCCCCAGATGCAAAATAAAATTGCAAAGAATCTTCTGTGTAGTCTATAAATTTTCAGATATATTCACTATTTTTTTACATTTTCTCAATGCAGTCTCAGTTCTAAGTACAGCTAAAAGTTCTAAAGAGTTGTGCTTGAGAGGCTGCTTTCAGCTTTTATGGCCGTACTGCAAGAAGCCAACCTATGCATCTTTGAAATCTATGTATCCTTGCGAGATTTCTATTCCACTATTAGAGTCCATAGATTCATTTAATTAATTAATTTTCAGGGAAGCACTGAACTTCTATGCACATCTGAGACAATTTGAATCTCTAAAATTGGAAATTTACTTATCTCAAATTGTTTCTTATAATACACGCTGCTGAAAACAGTGGAATAGATTTTTCTGCTATAGTTCTATTGTCCAGGCGCAACTGAGGATTCTTAGCTTGTATTTACAGGGCTGCAGGAAAATACTGCACACAGCAGCTCCTGCAATACTGACCAATGGGTTGTGCATAAATTAATAAACTGTTGCTGTTGTTGTGGTTGTCATTGTTTTCTATTAGAGTGCGCTCTATTTGATAAGTAACTAAAACAAAACTATGTTTTAGTAGCAATTACAGCAGCATGGCATCTTACACTCCTCGAATAGCTCATGTCAAATTCATAGAGGAAATATTTTTTTATGGATGAGTACTAGTTAGGTATATAGAAGAGTATGAAATAATCAAGTATGTTTCTAATTAAAGATATTGGAAAATAAAATTTGAAAAAATGCATACAGTCACAAATCTAGAAGTGTGATTAAGCTTGAAAAAAAATTATGAAATTTATAGGTAAGCTATGGTAGTTCACAGAAACTCTGTGCCTCTACTTTTATGACTGCACATTGAGCAAGCTTGCGTTTGCCAGATGAAAGATATATTATGCTCTACAATCCACAGAAGCTGTATAATTTCACTGGGGATTTGGGAGTGTAATAGGCTGGATTTGGGAAGTTCACTGTGGACTTTACCAATATTTTTTGCTCCATTAGAAAAAAAAAGATATATATATATATAAAGTTAAATTGAAAACAATACATGAGGAAAAGGCCCTTTGACATTTCTTTATTTCAGACCTAGCACAGAGGCAGAAAAGGTGCTTAGATAAGATTCGATAAAAAGCATGTACAAAACATGTAATGTGTATTCAGAATATTTTGCTTAGGACATACAGATTTTTTTAAAAAAAACATAGAGACATCTGTGAGACAAAGAAAATAGATTTTGAAGGCATTAAATTATATACTACTCGTTTCCTGTCTTCTTATGTTGTTTGTGTTGTTCTGGCTTTTTTTTACTACTTCACAATTGGCAGATGATTGTGTTAATTCTTCTCAGCAGGTATATCATTATGTATGTATCTTCATTTTAACTTGAAGTACTGAATAAAACTGCTAATCTCCCAGTAGATTATCACTGTGCTGCTCTTTGGAAATCAATAGGCCCTTTCCAAGTCTTTCAGATTTTACTTAAATGGAAATGGTGACTACTTGGTAAGGAGACCAGACAGGAGTTAACACCATTCTAAATAAGGCGTGATTCACCATTTCATAATGCAATTTTTTTTATACCCTACATCAGTGGCATTTCAACACTGATTAGCTAATACTTGAGCTAAGGACAGATTTTGTTGTTGTGTAGACTTAGACCTGTAAAATTATGTCTTTTTTGTACTTCTTGCTGTGTAGTGATTTTAAAATGAAATGCATTCACCTAGTACATTAAAAACGTAGCTTATTCCTTAGTATAGTGACTTAAACTGTTCTCTGAGGACACATAGGCTTGTTTGCTTCTATGTCCTTATCATTGCTAAGAGTTCAGCAGGCCATCTTTTTTGCTTTTTTATTACTTTACAATTACATTTTTTTTCCTGTAATTACAGTTGCTAGAAATAGGCAGTATATGTAAGTCGTTTACATTGTTCTTTATAATGGGCAATATTATACCTGTGTCAAAATTGAATTTGATCTGTTGTCATGCTTCCTGTTCACCTACTTTTATTAGGTTCCTCTGAAATATTTTTTTGGTTTTTTTGGTTTTTTTTTTCATTCATTGTCAGTTTCATATTGTCCATAGTTCTGAAGCAGCTCACTAGAATTAGCACCAGTATAATGTCACTCCTGATGCCACTGGCATTTTAAGCACCATGTGAGACAGCTATAATAGGGCACAACAGAATGGCTGAATGCTGGCAGTCACTTAATGAATGTGGGATGCCAGCTATTTCCAGATCATAGGTCTGGGTGTGTGCCCAGCCATATCCCAACAGGATGTTTGGATGAGGCATGTTTGTACATCATCCTCAGCTCTCCTACCCTGTCTCATTTTGACAAAAAGTGTGGCAAATAGGCTAGAAACAAGTCATGATCTTCTCCAAGTCCAGTTCTCCGATCTTCTCTATCACTGTAAAATGTGGGACTTCCTTTCACAATTCCCACATTCATGAAGTGTCTTCAGCATTTTGTAAAGACCAGTGGTTCATTGTGGCTACTAGGAAAGCAACAGGAAAGTAGTTAACAAGGACCAACAATATTTTTGGGAAAAATCTCTCGCAGTGAATGAGGTCTAGAGATGCATACCTTCCCAGCATACTTTAAAAGTAATCAGATATTTGGTTGAAGCTGCCTCTGTGAAATACATGCATATGGACTGTGCATCTCTGGAGGAAAAAAAATCTTTCTTCATATACAGTATGATTGCCTGCGTGAAACAGGCAGGTGGAAATTTGTTGCACAGAACTAGAAGGCTTAACACAACATACAAGGCTTTAGGAAATTGCAAGTTCTAAGAAGTTTCATATTCCCGAGTTCCACATTACTTTGAGATTCTTGATGTAATTACAGTGCTGGGAGACCTGTCCCAGTTGTGGTTCCACTTTTGCCTGTCTTATTTCAGCTCTAGCCAAAATCTCCTTTTGGTGCTGCAAACCAGTATGTCTTCTCATTCGCAGCAACATGGCCCCTGTTTTGGAGGCATTTTGCTTTCTTCTCTTGGATGGATCGTATGTTTTCAATACTTTTTTAGGACAGGCAGTGTAGTACTTAAATTTGTGTGAATTATTTGAATTAAAGTAAGGTTTGATCCCTTATTTGCCTGAATATTGTATCCCTAAATTAAGCATTTAAGTTCATAAAGATCAATATTTTTTTCTGTAAATTCTAAACTGCTCCATTTTCAAATACAGCTTTCTACTGGAGCTTACTAATTGTGAATTAGTTAGTGAACTGTAGATGCTGATGTTTCATTTTGGCACATGAATTGATAGATGTTTTAAAAAGCTGTCCAATTCTGTCCGGAGGTCTGTATATGTCTTTCAGGGGGGGTAGGGGCGTGGTGAGGGAGAGAGAGCAGAGGTATGGGAGAAGAAGTTAAAATGTACTGTTTTTCATAGTTAGAGAAAAATGAGTCTTAACAGGATGTCTGAACATGTGCTTTAGCCATGCTTATCTGTGTTTTTACTTGTTCAAATGGTATTTAGGTCTACTCTTATATAACACACATAAGATGGAAGATGTAAACAATGGTGATCACAGATATTGGTTAACACAGCCTGTACTTTATCTGACATCATATGGATTTTTCTGTCAAGTCTGAAAATATCCTACCCTACCTATTTGCAGTTTCTAGATGTTGTTCCTAATGGAAACTGAGCCTATAAACCAGAGGTATCAGAGAGCAGGGAAATCTGACCTATGCCTGCCATCAAAAACTCCCCTCCCAGATTTTGCAGCAGTTTATCAACACACATTTGAAACTGCAATAAACTATGAAACTAATAATTAGAAATGATTGGATTACATTAATGTATTAATTTTATAACCTTTACAGGAACACAAAGTAGCAGGATGCAGCTCATCATAATCCAGAGAGCTGTAAATAGTAAAGTGATGAGAACAGTAAAGAATTTTTAGGCACTCCCTGAAGGACCTATTAATCTTTTCCGTGACATAAAGTAGAATTTCAGGCTGTAGGTTAAAAATAAGAAGTGCCTGACCCTGAATTATGAGCTATCAGTTTTCAACTCCCCCACCTCTTCAAACCTAATACTGCTTTTTCTGTGATTTCAGTACTTGACTTCCATAAGCTTTTTTCTCCTGCTACTACTGTAGATGAGCTCTGTGTAATGCACAAGTACTCTAATGCTTTGTCAGTGACTGTTAAGGGACAGATATAGTGAGTGCATACGCACCATCTCAAAAGACCATGCAACTTCTGCTTAAGGATAAAATGTCTTTACTATTACAAATTTCTGAATTATTCTTAATCCCAAACGTTCTACAAGTTTGTTGGCATTTCAGTGCTTATTTGTTTATGGCAGCATCTGTTCCTTAGATAAACTGAATGCTAAAATAATTTACAGTTTGTGTGACACAATGGTGAGCATTAGGCTTTTCCCGAGGCCACCACCAGATATTCAATGTGTTTATATGCTGTAAGAGTGGAGGAAGTATATTTAAGAGACTGTCTTTAAACTGCTCAGATGACTAAGACACTACCAGTGTCTTTTTTCATGCAAAAACATCCTTGAATATATAGAAATGTGCTCTCTTTGTGTATGACTTCAAGAATCTCTGATTTTCCTGATTTTTTCAGATGCTCAGAGCATGTCTGTTTTAGGATGAGCATTTATCAATGGTTTCAAGGCTCTCTTTAGCCTAAGTAGATTTGACTACTTCCTTCCACATTTTGTGACTGCCTTAACGGCTGATCTATGAGCTACTCTGGGCAAAGGTGCCTGCTGTCTGTCCCTGCTGCTGAAGCTGGGCCTCTGCACACTCAGAAAAGAAAAAGTTGGTATGAAAGTATAGGAAGCAGGTTAAAACTGAGCTTTAAAACACAGGAATTCGGATGTGGAGTCTTAGATGTGTGACATGGAATGGCTGCCCTGTTTCATGCAGAAAGCAGAGCTCCCACCATACTAGTTGCTACTGTCAATTCTGCTGGGAGAAGCCTTGCATTTAAGTCATATTTAGAAATGATTGCATATACATTTAAAAATAAGTCCTGTGGTTTTGGAGTTACGAAGTGAAATTGTTTGTCCCACTTTTGCCATTACTTTAGTATGAATAAGAATTTCTGAAGAAGCACTGGCATATCCAGAATCTGGTCTTCTATTAGTTTCCAGTTATACAGTAGCAAAAGAAAGGATCATTGCTATACACCCAATAAAGCAGCATGTCTGACTATGGAAATATTCACATAGGATAATTCTGTGCAGCATTTAAGTGGTGAGGTTTAAGATACTTTGCCCAGTACTAATTCTTTTGGGGAAAACAGCTGTTGACTTCAGCAAATATTTTATCAGGGTACTTTGCTGAGGTAGCAGATAACACTTTCAATGGCAGGAATTTGAAAACACAGCATGTGTGGGGAGCAAACCCAATCATCACAGAGAAGGCTGTGTTTTGTTTCAGGAAAAGAGGAAGATTATATTCCCATTCTAATTCCCAGCAAGTAATACTTTTTGACCTTCCTTTTCCCTTCAGTACAGAAGAGTGTGATGTTTGTGACACAAAGGACTATGAGTTTATCGGAAAACATACTGTGTACATGAAGAAATACTGGGCATAAAACCTGGGACATGCTGTTCAAACATGCAGCAAACCTGATTGATAAACTTATTGCAGTCGTTTGGATGAGGAACTCCAGCAGTGCAAGTGACTTCATTGTAGCTGTGACACTGAGGACATGGAACAAAATGTATGATAGTTTGTACTGGATTTTACCTTTTTATTAGCAATTTATTAGGGGAAAAGGAAACATTCAAGCACAAGGATATCAAGATCGTCCCACAAAAACTGCCTGACAGATTGTTGCTAAAAGCAATTCTTGCTGGGCAAATCAGAAGGTATTTGTATGAGGAAGTTTCTATGTGGTTATTTTTGAGCAGTATGGGGTTTTAACTCTTAAAATTACTTCCCTTTATCATGATGCCCTTGCATTCTCATATTTTGGAATTTGAATGTTTGAGTATAGGCCTTGAAATTAAAATCAGCTAAAGTCAGAGAAGCCTTTATTTATAAGTGTTTGTTTAACTGTATATTGTCCTTGTCAGAATGAGGCGTTGGCATTTCTCTAGTATGCCTTTGCTTCAAGTAGGTGGTGACCCACCTGGCAGCTAATGAAAAAGTTAAGAAAACATGTTAAGTCAGGCATCACAATAAGAGTTTGAAACTGTATTGCAAACATACTACAATGGTATTTTTGTTCCATGAGATTGCTGTTTTCCAAGATTATAGGGGAATGCCTGATTAAAGAGAAGGCTGCAAGCTAATCACCAACATGCTCTTTGGCAGCTTTTCCATTTCACTTATAGGTAGGAGCAGGTGGTGTCATTTAGAATTAAATACTTCATGTCTAGGTTGGCAAGAAAACATTATTTAGTGATAAAATGTCTATGAAATGACTCTCATTAATTGTTCACCATTATGTGTGAATTTTATTTATATTTGCATACTGTAATACAAGTACAATGCAACATCATGTATTTAAATTGCACTTAACACTGAGATTAACCAAAAGCAATAAAGGACAAAAGTAATTTCAGAACAAAAGATCATACAAGAATACAGTATCCTTTTTTACTGAAATAAGACAGCAATATCTTCTGTTTCTTTGAGATTTAAAGGAAAGATCTTCACAGTTTACTAATTTGTAGTATTATTTTACAGCCAATTTGCTTTTGTTGTACTGTTAACCTACTGTGAAACGTGAAAAAGTATATAACTCACTCATATACTGTGTAATTGTCTTTCATAATATTGCATGAATGGTAATTTTGCTACATTTATGTGCTAAAAGTTGAATTCAGTGTTGCACTGTGGGTATCTAATGGTTACTGAATGGCACTGTGGCAAAAACGAAAAGCAACTTTAAAAAAATTATCTTTCAAACAATCACACTTTTATTCTAAATATACTCAACAGGGGTTTACCTGTGCCATACTGGTGGATCTTCACACTGCACCGGTATTTGGGGAGCCCAAGAAAGGATGTAGCATGCTCTCTGCTTTGCGCCCATCAGCTCCATTGGTTAAGATTGATACTGAAGGGAAAAAAAGCCCATAACAATATTATATCTCTGTCATCTATGGATCTAATAAACTTGATGAGTGCATGGATTTCATTGCCGACAAAATGAAGGGCCCAGGACTGGAAAGAATTCTGATACTGATTCAAAGATGGTACCCAGCATCCAAAAAGGGAAGATATTTTAGTTTTAGGTTGGACTCTTTCTTGTGCTTGTGCTCTCTATAATTTCCTTGAAATAAAACTGTCCTGTTAGAGGCCTATTTAAGAAAAGAAACAGTATCAAAGACAGGTAGAAGGTAGTTTGGCTCAAAAAAAACGTAGTAAGCATTATATTATCTGCTCTCCTCTGTTTATACTGTTCTAGACATTCCATTTGGAGTTCTAAACATTTCCATTTGGAGTAGTTTAGAACATGCCTATCACTTAAACTTGGTCCCTTTAACATTTCTTATAACTAGTTTTTATTTCCTCTGTAAATTTCTTAAGTCTGATTTACCTCAAAAAGCTTAATTATATAACTAGAACAAAATTTCTGTGCTCTGTAAAAGCACTTAGTTTAAGGAGCACCTTAGTACTCTTACTTCCTAAACAAATACATTGCATAATGAGAATTCAATTAGTCTGAGCAGCTCAGAGACTCTGAGCAAGACAACTGCAGCTTGGAAGAGTTTCTTTCTTACGTTTCCTTTTGTAGAGTACTTAAATAAGTATTAAAATGCTCAGGAAATATGTATCAGTCAGTTTTTCATCTTCAGCTACTTTTCAGTTGAAAAACATTTTCTGTGCATGAGGCATGCACACTGTTACTTTCTTTCTGCCACTTTAAATTTTATGGATGTTGCAAAGACTTCTACAAGAGAATAAAGCTGACCTTAATATGGTAGCACTTTAATACCATTGCATGATTTTAAAACTGACAGATCATAGAATCATAGAATAGTTAGGGTTGGAAAGGACCTTAGATCATCAAGTTCCAACCCCCGTGCCATGGGCAGGGACACCTCGCACTAAACCATGTCAGCCAAGGCTCTGTCCAACCTGTCCTTGACACCGCCAGGGATGGAGCATTCACAGCTTCCTTCGGCAGCCCATTCCAGTGTATCACCACCCTTGCAGTAAAGAAATTCCTCCCTATATCTAACCTGAACTTTCCCTGTTTAAGTTTGAACCCATTACCCCTTGTCCTATCACTACAGTCCCTAATGAAAAGTCTCTCCCCAGCATCCTTTTATGCCCCCTTCAGATACTGGAAGGCTGCTATAATGGCTTTCCTGTTATTATTATTGTGATCCATTTTTTCATTATCAGCCTATATTAAGATCTAACTTAACTTACTGTCCTGGGTTCAACAGTAGCAGTCTTTTTTTTTTTTTTTTTCTCTTTCTTAGTGGCTGGTGCAGTGCTGTGTTTATGACTTTCAGCCTGAGAACAGTACTGATGATACCGATGTTTGTAGCTACTGCTTAGAATGTTTACAAT